>JAFVLL020039638.1:165069-211398 GCA_021397915.2 Tor tambroides | reverse complement strand
TTTAAAACATTCAAACTGTAATCTTTAAAACTATTTTGCGTATTTCAAACTACTTCAAACTGAAAACCTTCAAACTTCAATCTTTTAAAACTTTCACAAACTTTCTGGCTAGGCTTTTTCAAGCCAACTTAAAGTTTGTATCCAAACTTTACTATCTAGTTTATTATTGTTATCATGAAGTTGATTTGATGATTATTGTTATTGATTATTATTATTAACGCGGAGTGAAGAAGGGGTAAGATAAATAAATAAGCTTATGCTTCTTACTACTTTTTGGACATGTATAAGTTAAAATTATTTTGTATTGTGTTGTATTGTATTGTTTTGTTTTTACTATATTTATTTACATGTTCGAAATAAACATTTCAATCAATCAATCAATAGTACAATGACCTCTTATATGTCAAAAGATCAAGGGAATTTTGGTTTCTCAGTTCATGACCCCTTTAATGTATTTTTGATCAAATAAATGCAGCCTTGGTGAACATACTATAAAAGACTAAATCTAAAAATTTAAACTAGTTGACCTCCTTTTTAACTAGTTGATCAGTTCATCGTCATTATCATCATCATGCCTTATTCCTGATCTAAATGCGCCAGAAAACAAACAGGCACATTACAACCACATTCTCAGGTGGAGGAAGCGGTCCACAGAGGAAAAGAGCAGAAGAGTCTCTGTAAATAAGCTGCTTCCAAAGGTCATGATTTCTCAATGCAGGTTATTAATGTTTGAGGAGCGCAACCAGATGATCATGGAAGCGTAAGCAACAGCTTCATATCTGAATGCACACACACCATGAAACGCACCTACGAGTAACCATCCAGAGTATTCAAGTGATGCTAAACCTGGCTATGCTGACGCATTGCTGACAACATGACTCGAACACAAAAGCAAATATTATAATAACATTTTCGTCAGTGTTTTCATTTCCTGTAAATTCATTGGATTACTGGATAAGTATTCTAATACTATTACAAAAAGCTTAATGCTAAAGGACACGATTTAAGGCGAAAGACAGAAAGGAACAGAGATAATGAAGGACTGCAAACTACAACACTGAGAGAAATAAGCTCCAAAGCTCAACTGAAGTGCCCCTGAAAAGAAGCACAGAAAACTGTAGAGAGAGAGAGAGAGAGAGAGAGAGAGGCAGAGAGAGAGAGAGAGAGAGGATGAGTGATAGAGAACTGGGATGCGCCGTGATTTTCTCTTTGTTGAGGGTCATTAAAGACTGAATGACAGCACCGTGTCACTCTCTCCCTCTCCCAGACAAATGCACCCAAGCCAACAAGCAGCCTTTATATTCCCAAACTAAAGTTACCATGGCAAAGGAACAATCCAACAGGGCAATAACAGAAAGAAATAAAGAGAAAAGGCTGGGAGAGAAAGAAAGAATGAGAGTGAATAGTCTCTCCATGCGGAAACAGGGAGGGTCAAATCCTCCTGGCTGCTGCTGTAGTTCCTGGAAGTGCACGGCACAAGAGTGGTGAAGCTCTGAACCTACACAATGATCTGACGCTTAACATGGCACAAGCACAGCACTATAATCAGGCCGCCTCCTCAGGGTCAAACTTTATGCAGCTGCACATGAACAGCACAGCAGACTGCAGCACAGACCAGGTACTGCCAGACATCACTAATGCTCCACACTATTAACAATAGAGGAATTTATTCACATCACCAACCCATGATGAATAATATACATTTTGTACAGGTCCATTAACAATTATATGATATATTGTTACTCAAATGTAGCATTAGCCTAGAGTGTACTGAGAATCCCTTTTGTTTACATTATTGACTCACTGCTTTCCTGTTTAATACTGTAAAGCTGCTTTGACACAATCTGTACTGTATAAAGCACTATATAAATAAAGGTGACTTGACTCTTCAAACTTCTGAATCCAAAGTTTTAAGGCAAAAATCAACATCATCATAATTCTGCGTTCTCTTACTTGTCATCATACTCTTCAAGTCGTTCCAATGACATTCTTCTTTTCTGTAACATTAAACACAAAAAGATATTTTGAATGATGTTTTTTGTCCATATAATAAAAGTCGATGAGCTTAAATGTTGTTTAGACCCCAATGACTTTCAAAATATCTTATTTTGTGTCCTACAGAAGAAAGTCTGTCGTAGGACAGTTAGGAATGATATGAGGGTGAGTAAACGATGACAGAATTTTCACTTTAGGGTAAACTATCCTTTTCAGCCCTCTATTTTTTGATTATTTACAGTTACCAAAAATATTTAAATTGATATAATTTATTTCCACTTTCTTATTCCAAAACATCATAAAACATGAAGTGCCCCTCTCTCACACTCATCTTTCATCTGCACTTCAGTGGAAAAACATGTGATAGAGAAAAGAGACGATGGAAGTGCATGTGTGTCCAAATCTCAGAAATCTAAATGTGAATTTTCAAGAGCTGCATGTGATGTGAGAGCTGGTAGTCATTGGTCAAACCCAGGATAGTGGCCTTTCAAACACATAAAAGCCCCATTCTCTGCTTTAATCCAGCAAAACTATTAGAAAATGTACTATTTACTCTGCTTTAAACCTCCCTTTTGTTGTCCATTCCATCACATAGAGCTGCACAATCCATTGAATTTTTAAAAATGCTGTATTATAGGCTAATCATTAGGGTTGTAATAGGATTGTGATATGATTTTACTCATTCTTCGGTGAAGTTTACGGTACTGTGCACGTGATTATCTTCTGGTAGGGTGTGTGCGCTAATGACATCATCCGCATAAGATAAGCAAGCAAGCAAGACAAGGTCCTTGTTTAAATTTCCATTTGATTTCCATTGATTCTGGAAAATACACTGTCACTTAAATAAAAGAAATGTTCACTTTGAATAACTGGAATGATGTTTACCCAGTAAGATAAAGATACATACTGGATGTGTCATGAATTTACACAAATACACATACAAAGGTTTCCTATTAAAAATATTTTTGAAATGTAATTTACTCCTGTTAAGCCAAAGCTGAATTTTGTACATGTTTGCGTACAAACAGAAGAGTAATCATAGAATGCTTACTAGATCACTCTCATTACAGTAATCAACAAGGCTGTCTACACAGCACTAGTACAATCTGAACAGTCTAGTTTTGTTGTGAGAAATCATTCACTGTCTCTACTGTGTCTAATGTTTGCAGCATATTATTTAGGCTATACCCTCATAGATTATTATCTGCCATGTTTACACATGATAACTGATTTAGCAGCCAGACACCTCCCTCAGGATTTCATGTTTACAATTGCAATCTGTCAGCTATTGTCATAGCTGTGCAACTATTGACCTTTATATTTTACTACCTGCTAAAGCAATTATTTAATATATTTTGTAAGTAAATATCTGCCAAGAACAACACTATAAATGTAGGTCAGACTATCAGTCACACTGGCAAACAAGTGACTAAAATGAAGATAATAAGAATATCGCATTTAATAATAAAAGTAGTGAGTGTTATATTGAGAAAGGCGAATCAATTGTGTCTTTGTGTGACAGGTACTACTACCCCTCAAAGCCAATAGATCCCCCATATGAGGGATATTGAATTAGCACTGATGAGGAAGACTAGGA
This sequence comes from Tor tambroides, assembly GCA_021397915.2. Lineage (NCBI taxonomy): Eukaryota > Metazoa > Chordata > Actinopteri > Cypriniformes > Cyprinidae > Tor > Tor tambroides. The sequence goes on along the minus strand of JAFVLL020039638.1, from coordinate 207,806 downwards.
TGACAAGACTAGGGGCTGATTAGATTAAGTCAGATGCTATCCGAGGCTGGTTTGGCTAATCAGTGCTGCTGTTTGCAGTGTACACAGGAAGTGGAGACTGTCAAAGGCACATGCCCGACTTGGGCACTGTAAATGAATTCTGTCTCAGTCTGTTGTTGAAATTCCTCATCTTACAATACGAAAGTCCAGTCTTCTGCTAAAATGAAGGGCTGAATGGTATCAACATTGTAAGGTACATCGATATATTTTCAGATGAGATTTAGGATAAGAGAATACTGTAAACATTGATATATTTTGATGTTGCAAACATATCTGAAAAATAGTGGATAACACAAATTGAGCTGCTGCATGAACATTGCATGAGCTGTCCTAAACATGAAACTAGGTGTGGGAATCTTTAGGCACCTCACAATCCAACTGATTTTGATTCTGGGATATTTTTTTTTAAATTTAGTTTAAATTTATTTGTTCATATGTTAAGAATGAGCTAACTGCATGCACACTAGTTAATTTTCAGGTGACCTACAACAATTATTTGACTTAAAGTCTAGTAAACATTTTAATCTGACTAAAATCCTACCAGGTATGATTGTATTTACTGTGCAACAATACAAAAAAAAAGTCATCCAGTATAGATTTTGCTATACCAAGACTTTCAAAACTAAGGCCAATACTCCTCCTGACTTGCAGGTCTGATCTGCAATCAAAGTGAATGGCTGGTGTGGGTTATATAACCAGACGGTCAGCTAGTTATTAAATTCAAGCGTTCACTCACTTTTTCCACCCTGAAATGTGAATGTTTACACAGTGTGTTCAATAAAGACATGAAAATGTACCATTGTTTATGCGTTATTTGTTTCAGCAGACTGTGTTTGTCTATAACATCACAAATGCCAAGCAATATTCAGCTTATGACAGTCCTAACTCACATAAATGCACTGGCCTGACACATAAACATTATAAAAACATAAACTCTCTGTGAAATATGTGGAGCGTATTCTGGAAAGTAACACTGTTCTGCAGGTTCCTTTATTACTGTTTACACAATAACAAAAGTGCGTCACATGAACCACACGATGAGCAGTGGGGCCTACATAATTTTATGGTGACTTTACAGAATGTAGACTCATTTTTATCAAGAGATCAACTCTGCCTCATCTGTCTCCGCATTCTCTCTCTCTCTCTCTCTCTCTCTCTCTCTCACAGATGAGGTGTGGTTAATGGTTCCCTGCAGACAGAAACAGTCTCTTAGAAGGAAACATATTCCAGCATCACTCTCATAAAGAGACATCACTGTTATCCTTTGGAAACGCAGACAATAGCAACCCTGCTGTGTGAGGGAAAGGTCAAGCTACAAAGGAATCCTGGTAGTGCTGCTGTGGGTGGAGATGTAGTGTGTTTGAGTTTGTGTTTTAAAATTACTGCACCCTTCCTTTCCACTACAGTATGATGAAGATGCCACAATATTGGCAAATGTCCAAAAACGTGGAAAAATGGAAAACATGGAAACATATAGACCCCTCTGATTTCAGTTTTACCCAAGAAGATTCTCAAGATCTTTCTCTTTTGTCCATAGAATGGAAGTAAGAATCCACTGACTTTCATTGGATATTAATGTCATGGGTAATTTGCGGCTATTAACTTTTGCACATAAGAGAGCTTATTGTAACACTTAGCATTAAGCCTATATTTTTAAGAATCTATTTCTTCTAAACAGACATTTTGCCTTAGTGCATAGAAAAGCAAATTAGTCCCAGCTTGTTTTAGATTTGAATTTCTATCTAATCCATGTCCAGTGGTACAGCCTACAAAACTGTGCTAGTTTCAATAAAACTCTAATTTTCAATGATTAATATGCCTGACTGCATTTCCTGGTAGCACACAAGGATGAGTAAAATGTTTGGTTTTGCAGTAGGTGGCACGTAGTCGATTTCAGCATATTGCCTTATCAGGATGGAGTGTTATAACTCTCACATTAAGTGTTGCCAATCTGTTCACAGCATCACACTTCATCCCACGAGTTAAATTAGTTTTGCAATACAGACACAGTAGAGCAGCCACAAACACTATAACCATAGAAACATAAGAAATTTAACATAAAAGGGAAACAGACTGTAATGATTATAATGACCTCATATGGCTCCACCCTGAACAGCCTCCTAAAGCAAATCTGTCCATTCTGCTGTAGGATTCACACCAATCTGCTCTTAGGCAGATTAAACCTGTGCCCCACAGCATGCATCCTCTTTTAAAATATATTGGTAAATATTATAGATTATTTAATTGTGCTGCTCATTTCCCCTATTCTACATTTACACTTTCAGAAAAAAGGTACAAAGCTGTTAGTGGAATGTTATCCTATAAGGTACAAAAGCTAAAAGATACATCTGTGACCCTGGACCACATAACCAGTCTTAAGTCGCTGGGGTATATTTGTAGCAATAGCCAAAAATACATTGTATGGGTCAAAATTATCGATTTTTTTTATGCCAAAAATCATTAGGATATTAAGTAAAGATCATGTTCCATGAAGATATTTTGTAAATTTCTTACCATAAATACATCAAAACTTCATTTTTGTTTAGTAATATGCATTGCTTAATTACTTCATTTGAACAACTTTAAAGGTGGTTTTCTCAGTATTTTGATTTTTTTGCACCCTCAGATTCCAGGTTTTCAAATAGTTGTATCTCAGCCAAATTTTGTCCGATCCTAACAAACCATACATCAATGGAAAGCTTATTTATTCAGCTTTTAGATAATGTATAAATCTCAATTTCGAAAAATTGACACTTAAGACTGGTTTTGTGGTCCAGGGTCACATCTTTGTAACTTACTTACATACATATAAATAGTGCATGTATCCTTTTTTCATGATGCGCATTATAATGTGGGTAGTCGTAGCCTAATGAATAGAGAGTCGGACTTGTAACCAGAAGGTCGTGGGTTTGAGTCTCAGGTCTGGTGGGGATTGTAGGTGGGGGGAGTGAATAACCAGCACTCTCTTCCACCTTCAATACCACGACTGAGGTGAGGTCCTTGAGCAAGGCACCGAGTCCCCAACTGCTCCCCACTGCTCTGGGGGTGTGTTCACGGTGTGTGTGTGTGTGTGTGTGTCACTACTGTGTGTGTGCGCACTTGGATGGGTTAAATGCAGAGCACAAATTCCTAAATGTACTTGTAGCATTTAAAACGATAGATTATTAGCATTTCAATTTTTTTATTTACACAAATCATACAGCATTTTAATAATACAGAAGTTACCAAGTTGTGACACTGGAAGGGCTGTGTAAATGTGAAACATGGCGGAAACACTGTTATACCTAGTTAATATCATATCATCTAATCTATAGATCAGAGAGCGGAAAGCAAGTCTGTAGCAAATGGCGTTGAGCTCTCAAGTTCATGGTTTGCTTTACATTTAGTTGTGAAACCATTTATAAATAAGTGAAAGAAATATATATATATATATCATTCTGAATTTAGCTGTAGTTGTTTTAATGTTCAGAATACAATTCTTTTGTTTTGTTTAGACTACTTCCATGTTATGTCTCCGACTCTGAATGCATGACATGTTGTAATAATGAACGCACAATGAAAGCCTGGAGGAACATGTTTCCCAGGTACGCTTGAAAGGCACCATTATGACAGGCTGCTGAAAGTATCTGCACACCCAACCAAGTCAGACTAGTAAATTACAAATAAACATTCACACTCTCTGCAGAATATCATTAGCTGGGGCGATGTGATGTGTAGTTCAGGTAAGTGTTGCACAGGAGGGCATTATTATCCTCCATCTGAGGTTAGAGTCAGGGCACCCAACCATTCCACACCTCCAATATCTGATTACTGTGCGTGTAATTATATGTGATGTAACTACCGGCGATCTGGTCTTTCTCTTTCATTAGGAGCCACCATCAGGACTAAATGGCTGACTCATCTCACTGTCTGTCTTTCTGCATGTGCGTTGATTTTCATTTCTGCCTCCTAAGTCTCCCCAGATAGTTTCTCAAGGTCTGAGCCTAATGTTTTTCTTTGTTAACAGGATTCCTAATATTAAGCATGTGCAAAAATATTTTTTTCAAAATCAGCTAGTCAGTAGGTTGCCTGAATGACTAGTCGATTAATAGAATGTATTTTAAACCAACTAAATTATTTCTATTAAAGTCAAATTCAGGGGTCTCAAGACTCATTTTTTAAAAGTTGGACTCTTTTTAACTTAAAACACTTTTTAAAACAGGCATAACACAATGCCAAAGACATCCATGTTGTAGTGGCTGAAAATAGTTGTGCTGCGTAATATATTTTTGGAAACCATGATACATCTTTTTCAGGATGAATCGAAAGTAGAAAAGAACAGCATTTGTTTGAAATATAAACCTTCATTAGAAATATCTTTACTGTCATTTTATCAATTAAATGCATCCTGGCTGTTGGTTAGCTAACCTATTAGTTTACCATTGTGACATTTCCCTACTTAATACTGACTGTTCAATAGAAAGAAATGACAGGATATGCTGTTTTAGCGTGAACTCAAGTCTGTTCAGAATGAAGCTCATTCTCTGTCTTACTCCATGCATCAACCATTTTCATTCTCTCCTTTTTCTCTTCCATCAATGAAAGCAGCCGTTGTGTCAGAAAGTGGCGCCCCGGTGTTGCATTACGCTGTTTCAACTAAGTGTGCATGTGTGTGCGCAGAATCAACGGTGTTTTTGCAGGTGTGTATCTGTGTGGAGCTATGCAGGAACATTCAACAGAAAGTGTATGTCTGTGTGTTTCCCCGGCACGATATCGTGATTCACTCCCTTTTTCTGTGGTTGATAGATACTGGAACCCACACAAAAGTCAGAATATAACCAGGAATAAGTAGTTTATTCACTAACATGCTGTATCAGTTTAGTCAGTGGGGTGTGTTTTTGTGTGTCTGTGCATTTTTGTGACAAATGAGGACATAAATTTGTATAATGACACAGGTATGACATAGGTATTACAAGGAGAAGGTGACTTATGAGGACATTGCCCCATGTCCCCATTTTTCAAAATGCTTATAAATCATACAGAATGAGTTTTATTTTTGAGAAAGTAGAAATGCACAGTCTGCTGTGAGGGCTAAGTTTAGGTGTAGGGTTGGTGTAGGGCAATAGCGCATACAGTTTGTACAGTATAAAAACCATTACGCCCACGGGATGTCCCCACTTTTCACAAAAACAGTGTGTGTGTGTGTGTGTGTGTGTGTGAGTGAGAGTGAGAGAGAGAGAGAGAGAGAGAGAGAGAGAGAGAGAGAGAGAGAGAGGAAAGCTGAAGGGTTGATTATTAGCTAAGTGGAAATGGCAATCTTGTACATTAATCACCTCCCTTAACTCCCTTTTTCTGGTCACTCTCTAACTCCCACACACACATATAAATGCACCAATACATTGTAGCAGTAAGATCACAAATTAAAAAGACAATTTCTTCTCTTAAGGGCAAAGAACCTTTAATGACAATTGCTGTAAAACCGCAGAGAAGTGACAGCATGACATCATCTCCAAGCTCACGTTACAAAAAACTGACTAGCCGTGTTCAGATCACATGCTTTCGCAAAGAAATACACTTCAACGGGTTAACCGTTAGCCACACGCGTGCATGCTAGGTGATGATGTGAAAGACGTGGCGTCAACACAGAGCTGATTTTTGTATTGTTGTGCTGATAAAGGCGGTCGGAGTGAGTGGGCACTAGAATAATAAGTCGATGACATACACATCACGCGCAAATGCAGAAGACAGAATCCACCATTTTCTGAGCTGAGAAACTCTCATCAAGGACAACCTTAGATGTCTACTCAATCTAACCACACACCAACCCATTTCCTTAGCAACCGTGATTCATTTCCCTAACTACAGGGCTGAAGGCAGTGTAGTAGAGGCAGCAGAGCAGTGAGGTACATTGCTTCGAACAACAATGAACCTTTTCTGAGAGATTTCAATGGAGAAGGACTGTCGTTTTCTTGAGCTCTGCAATTCACTTGTCACAGTACAAAGATAAGTGTGTCTCAGACATGACATGTGACAAAAGACCGCAGCACCTGGACTCCTACAGAGCACAAACACACAGACTCTATCACTTCTTCTGGCCTCCAGGTGCGTTCAAACATAAATAGGCTCCCCACCGTTCAAGAAACCTTCTTGTAAAAAGAAAAACATCAACAGAGTAAACACGACAAACCTGAAAAAGGATGATTTAAATGCATTATTCACCCAAAATTGAAAAATGGACCTTAGACATGGCAGACACTGTACTGAGTTTCATGTGGATTAAAACAAGGCTGTGATGGAGACTTTACAATGGTACGTACTGTTTAAAGGTACTAGATTGCATCATTTTCAAAACTGTTTTATGGGGGTTTTGTCAACTGAAAGTTTTTGGAAAGATGTTTTGTCGGCCCAACAATCGTTATGTTGTTAAACGACAGTACAATCCATTGATTGAACGCACTATGCTTCTACCCCTTACAGCCTCATTTTCATTCCTGTCAAACAGTAAATATGGCATTAAACCATTTGTGGGAGCCATTTAGCATACATTTAATTAATTATGCAACCTCATGTCATTCCCAAAAGTATCTAATTTTCTTTCTTCTGTGGAGCACAAGAGACGATATTTGAAGAACGTTTTAACCATTTTGTCGAGACAATGCAAGTCAATGGGGTCCAAAACAAGAAGTGAATAAATTACACTATTTTCATTTTTGAGTGAACAAAAATCTCCTTACTTTAATAAAAACGTGAAACGATGCATTGTGGACAACAGGATAGGTTTTTCAATGTTTCTTCACAAGCCACACCATTCAGGAAAGAGAATGCCATATCAAACCCCATCCACAAATACTCACTGTTACAAATACACCCAAATCTGCCAACATATGCATAATAACAAATGCAAAACAACACAAAAACAACTGGTGTTCAACGCGAGCTGAAGAAAAACGGAACCGATAAATACACCACCGCGGCGACACACCCTCTATACAACGCTTCACATAAGCACCTGAAATACCTTTCAACGCCAAATGATCTTCAGAAAGAGCTTCAAGTGTCACATCCACTTTTAGGACAAAGAGACAAGAGCGTCAAAAGGGTCAAGAGCGGGAGAACTTCCACACAGTCCACACTGCACAGGGACAACGTCCACACCTCTGCGTCTCAGAATGAGAGCGCATGTGAACGAGAGACAGTGAAAAAATGAGAAGACAAGGCTAGACAAAACATTACATCAGTGCTAACAGCAAACACACACTGCAAAAGAATGTTCAGAATGCATGTGACACACTGATACCACTCCTCCACTATATACTATAATCATAATATTTTTGACCTTATCATCTACTGTTTGTTTATATGCAAGCCTTTGTGCCTGTGGGAGAAAAAGAGGGTTTTGGGGGGTTTGCAGGAGGGGATGGGCAGAGGATATGCATCAATTAAACAGACCGGTGCGGTCAAGCAGATGAGGGTAAAGAAGGAGGGAGGAAAAACAAAATGAGAGAATAAGAGAGGGATTACAGGAAAGACACCATAACAAAGACAACAGATATGCTTTTTTCTATCAGCTCAAGTGTGCTTTATATGAGAGGATCAGATGTTAAGACGTGACAAATGAAATCACCTCTTCATCTCTCACAGGCCAAAGATCTGACATGACCTTGTATGATCTCGAAACCTGATGAACTCTTTGAAGTATTCGGCTTCATATTAAAGTCTCGTACAGAGCGTATCATGACCTCAGATGTGGATTTTCAAGAGGATAATACATAAATGCCATAGACCTTTTACGTGGTAAACTGCTACAGAGAATTTCAGGCTTCTAGGAAAAAAACTGCACTAAAATGTGGCCATTACATTAGAGAAAATAGAGTAGTATGCAACACATTTTGCAAAGTCTCTTCTAGAGAAGGTTTACCAAAACATGAATTCCACAATGGCACATCTGTTTTGGTAAATAGCACAGCACACTTGTTTGGAGTACAGATGAACAAATGGGAGATTAGTACATGATCCAACCCTTCCTCTCCTGTCCAGTCTTATTGAAATCCAGTCCTCTTTCTTCATCAAACATTTCTGAAGGTTATCCTAAAATGCACAGAAGACATTAAAACAACACACACATACTGTACACTACCATTCAAATGTTTAGGGTCAGTAAGATTTTCTTAAAAAAAATAAAAATAATAATAATAATAATACTTTTATTCAGCAAGGATGCATCAAATTTATCAAAAGTGAGAGTAAAGACATACATTGTTGCAAAAAAATCTATTTCAAATAAATGCTGGTCTTTTGATCTCAAAGAATCATCAAAGAATCTTGAAAAAAGTATCTTGTTTTCCACAGTTTTAAATATTAAGCAGCACAACTATTTTTAACACTGTCACTGATAATAATAAATGTTTCACGAGCACTAAATCAGCATATTAGAATGATTTATAAAGGATCATGTGACCCTGAAGGACTGTAGTAATGGCTGCTGAAAATTTGCCATCACAGGAAAAAAACTGTTTAAATAGTAAACAGTTATTATGAATTGTCAAAAAAATATTTCACTATATTCCATTACTTTTTTAAATCAAATAAATGCAAATTTGGTGAGCAAGAGACTTTCAAAAACATTTAAAATATCGTAGCGACCACAGACTTTTGAATGGTAGTATATATGGGTGCTAAGCTATCAAGACAGGGACATACCAAAGACTTCTACTGTAAATAATGCCAATTATAATTACTACAGACTAAACCTAATCTAAAACAAACCCTAAAAGCATGCATTTTTGTAAATTAAAAATAAAATGTTTTAAAAATAAAAAATACATTTAAAATACTATTGTATAACAACTAATATTTTTTAAATAATTTATTTTAGAGTTTTTATAGTTCAAAAATGTGTGTACAAAATATGATAGGCCTATATATTTCATCTTTGAATATGTGTCCACGAGGAGGTTAGCTAAATTTGGAGAAAGATTCTAGGGGCAACACAAACACCCACAGGAGACCCTATCAATCATCTGATGACAATGAGTGAAGTGTTTAGAATTTGACTCCTGCTAAGTTGAACGCCTTTTCAAGACATGGCTGCTAACTCTACAACTCCTCCTCACATTTTAAAAACACAAGTGTGAGATCTTGTTTTAACACAGAGCTGTAAAGCAACTCAAATAGACCAAATCTAAAATAGATCATATGGCACATACTTCACTTCCCACAAAGCCAGAACAGCAACAGACTGCACTGAGGGCGAGCAGGTTTGACCTACTGAGTGACAGTCAGTAACCTTTTGTGGTAGCTATAATCACACTACATGAACTGTTTGCTTAAGATTTAATACAACAGATGTCTGTGATGCTGTCGCTATACCTCAATTAACTGATTTCTCCCTCTCCCACTCTAAATTCTCTGTGTTTGTCATATGTTTGTGGTAAGGTTGGATTGCTGCAGATGGATCAGTCTGTCAGTCAAACAGCACAGCAAACCACAGCACTCGAAACCAAAGCACAATAATGAACTGCCATATCAAATATCTCACTAAAGCCTATAAAGAGCAGCTTGGCACCACTCCGTCTGTTATTGGTTAGGTGATTACATTACTGGATGAATTGATTTTGTGTAATTGGCTAAAGGGATGAGATGAGATGAGATGAGATGAAGGGATTTAGTGGTCATCAACTCATAATGCACAAAACATCTTCATAGTAGAGGTAGTTGGGAGGGGGGGCAGTCGTGGCCTAATGGATAGAGAGTCAGACTTGTAACCCGAAGGTTGCAGGTTCAAGTCTCAAGTCCGGCAGGGATTGTAGGTGGGGGGAGTGAATGTCCAGCGCTCTCTCCATCCTCAATACCATGACTGAGGTGAGACCCCTTGAGCAAGGCACCGAACCCCCAACTGCTCCCCGGGTGCTGCAGCTTGTTTACTGTGTGTGTGTGTGTGTGTTCTCACATCTCACTGCTGTGTGTGTGCGCACTTGGATGGGTTAAATGCAGAGCACAAATTCCGAGTACAGGTCACCTACTTGGCCACATGTCACGTCCTTTCCTTTTCCTTCCACTGAACCTCAAGTAGGGCTGAGTGATTTTTTTTATTTTTTATTATTGATTAATTTGAAAGTTTTGTCATGATTTACATATTTTTAATCAAGGAATCATTGTTTTGAATAAAAATATTTGCAAAAAATAAAAAATACTGTCAATACACCAAGGAAAACAGTTAAGAAAAAAATGATTTAACCGCATGACGGTGCACCTGATTAACTGCTGAAGTGTGAACGCTCTCTAAGACTGTAACAAAGAACATATCGCTGAGAGGCTATTCACACAGAATGCATTTTGCATTTGAGAAACATGAGACGCAGAAAGTGGAATGGGAAAGAAAAACTTCAAAAAGGTTATAAGATGCAAGTTGTACTTTAACTTGAGCTCTGCGTTTTTAGAATGTTGTTTCATGCACGAGACGCTGCAAAAGATGCAAAATGCGAGTGCAACAGTCAAACATGTCTGTCAAGCTTGTTTACATTTGACTTTTAAGAAATATTTAATTTTTTTTCTTGTAATATATTATTTCTGAACATATATGATATGTTTAAGACAAGTATGTACAATATTTGCCTCCATATTTCTGCAAAGATATTTAACAAGTGTTTTATACTATGGAAGGAACTTTATTTAACAAGGTGGTTTTGCAAGTTTTTAATAAAGAGAATGTTATTTAAATCGTATTTTTAAGTTGACTACTTTGTTAACCTGAATTGGTCAAATGTTCTGGAAATCATTTTTTTTTTTTGCCATATGGCCCAGCCACAATCTCATAGAACACGTTATGAAAAGAAAACTGTAGAATTCCCTTAATAGTAAACCTTTAAGCCAAAAATGGAATTTTTAATTATTTATTATTATTTTTATTTAATTATTTATTTTGAAACAATTTAGATAAAATTTGCAGACATTTTAGCATATGCAAAAGAAAAGAACTCAAAGTAAGTTAAGGAAGTCACTCCCTTATAAAACACCGCATTCCATTCAGTGGAAGAGACATCGCCTGTGTGGATACATGGATGGTCAACTCCAGAAAATCTCCACAGGAGGAAGGGAGTGTGCTATACACGGAGCAGAGGTGGAAAAAACTCAGGGGACATCAGAGAAGAATATCCTAGACACACACACACACACACATACACACACACTTGAATGTTTAACCTCTCTACCATTTATAGATCTCTAGCATTAGTGAGAGAGACGGGTGGAAAACACATCAAAGGTCAGAGGGGGTCCACGTGCTTCTCAAATTAAAGATAAGTAATCTAGCAGGTCTCCATTGTCTTGGAGAGTGATTGTGTGTGTCTTTTAAAGTAAGAGAGAAGAAAGTAATCTTGCCTGTCATCAGTCTCACAATATCCAAATTTGGATAGATAGATAGATAGATAGATAGATAGATAGATAGATTTCTCTGACTATGCATGATCACTTCTGCTTTTAGTCTTGGCCAATGCAACTTCTGGTGTAGTTCAGGGTATGAAAATTGAGATAAAATTAAGAGGTAAAGGTATTTAAAGCTTCAATATGTAATATACTAAAATGTTATGTTTACATCGTTAATAATTTATAGAATATACTGTATTATTTAATCATAAAATTAGTTGTAATCAACAGATTTTTAAAAATATGACAAAAAGAGTTTACTACTGCAGATTGCTATTAGACGATACTATACCAGAAGCTTGGGTAGCACTGCGGTTTTTGAGGGAATTCGTAGGCAGCTAGCGAGCACTGAGTCCTTTTACAGTAAAAAAGATCTTATTTTAGATCAAAGAGGCAAATTACAAAAATGATCATTTAATAATCAATGAAATTGAATGGCAACATTCTAAGACATTGCAAGGTCCAAATAGAAATGCTTACACATACATTTTAACTCATGCATGTAAACATTACCAATAGTCTGACTATAATGCTTTAGCATGTTTGACATGAGGTTATAATTAACCTCATGTCTGTAAGTAGCGTTGTCTGCCTCTCACTTGCTTTCCACATTCAGACAGAGTCTAACACTGCTCTCAGTGAACTCAATAAACTCTCTGTTCAACACTGCACAGATGCCCAGAACAAACAACTCCTGCAGAAAATACAACACAACAATCCTTTGGGTGGTGAACCAATCTACTTGCATTGTGCATATGCTACATACAGTATGTGTACTGTACATTTAGTTTAGTTCATTTGTTTACTTGTTTATTTGTTTGCATGCATTGTGGTACTTTCGTGAACGCACGTCGAAGACTGACACGAGAAGTTACTATTTTAACAAAGTCCTTACTACCTTTCTGGGCCTTGAAAGTGGTTGTTCCATTGCTGTCTATGCTGGGTCAGAAAGCTCTCGGATTTCATCAAAAATATCTACACTGAACAAAATTATAAATGCAACACTTTTGTTTTTGCCCCCATTTTTCATGAGCTGAACTCAAAGATCTAAGACTTTTTCTATGTACACACAAAAGGGCTATTTCTCTCAAATATTGTTCACAAATCTGTCTAAATCCGTGTTAGTGAGCACTTCTCCTTTGCCAAGATAATCCATCCACCTCACAGGTGTGGCATATCAAGATGCTGATTAGACAACATGATTATTGCACAGGTGTGCCTTAGGCTGGCCACAATAAAAGACCACTCTAAAATGTGCAGTTTTACTGTATTGGGGGGGATCCGGGAGGGTCCGAAAACCAGTCAGTATCTGGTGTGACCGCAATTTGCCTCACGCAGTGCAACACATCTCCTTCGCACAGAGCTGATCAGGTTGTTGATTGTGGCCTGTGGAATGTTGGTCAACTCCTCTTCAATGGCTGTGCGAAGTTGCTGGATATTGGCAGGAACTGGAACACGCTGTCGTATACGCCGATCCAGAGCATCCCAAACATGCTCAATGGGTGACATGTCCAGTGAGTATGCTGGCCATGCAAGAATTGGGATGATTTCAGCTTCCAGGAATTGTGTACAGATTAGGGCTGCAACAACTAATCGATAAAATCGATTATTATCAATAATGAAAATAATCGACAACGATTCTCATTATCGATTAGTCGGGTCTGCCCACAGTGCACGTCCAACTTCAGCCTGTACGTCAAATTACAGCACTGAATAATGCATTTCTATGGACAAAATGCATCTAAAATAGTGGAAGAAACGGAATGAGATGCTGCAGGAGAAGTACGTGATCCAAGCTGCCCAAAACATGAGAATTCTTTATTTTAAGCTTTAAGCTAATGCATTAGCGTAATGGCTTGCCCTGTCTGGCGCTTTGACAGATGCGTGTGCGTCCTCAGCGCAAAAACTTTCAGTTTACGGTCATATCCTTATCTGTAAATGTCACAAATTCACACGAGCATTTCCATTTTTGCAAAAAGGTCCGTCCTGATAGTAAATCTTTACTGAATGAGCGCCGGCGTGGCGGACAGACGGAACAACACAGTAGAGTGGAGACAATTAGGTTAATACTCAGCGCAAAAACATTCATTGTGCTGAAATATCTGTTGTTGAACGTTAAATTATGGTTTAAAAGTCAACATGTAGTGCACGTATTTTATGAGAGTAGGAACTGTAAAGGGATACAGCGTGTAATTCTGAATATAAATATCAGACGCTTCATCCGCCTTTTACAGGATAGAGAAATGACAGTAAGACGTGACTGTGATCAAAGTGAACACGTGTTCCTGCAGAACATTACTCTTACCTGTTGGTTAACACAGAGTTTATGTTTTTATTTGTCCTTCTTATATTTATTATTTTAATTTTTAATGTAGAGATTTAAACTATATTCACTATATACAGTGCCTAACAATTTTTTTCAAACAAATTTATGTAAGGTTTTTAACAGGTTATGTAAGGTTTGTGCCACTGCTGCTCTAAACTAACAGTATTGATGATTTTAATCAATTTTTAGCTTTCTGTATTGGATAGTCCTCCAATATGCATAAGCTCTTTAGGAACAGTAGTTGGCCATTTCTAATGCTATGATATAATTGTTATATAATTAGAATTATATAATTATTGCTGTTATCTATGAAAAAAGGCAGAAAAAAAAATAGTCAAGCACTTTTTATAGTGTTTTTTTTCTTTCAGATACCCAATTACAGTCAAAAAGCGCATAAACAATGCCAGCAAGAATGCAAGCTGTTATGAAAGGCATAGGAGGTCATTTTTGTTAATATGTGAATAAATTTTAGCCTACTTAGTTTGTTATTTGCCCAATAAATGACAATAACATTTTGAAACAATTTTTTGACAGATTCCTAAAATATTTGTATTTTCTCTTTATTATGACAGGTGGTCTAATAAATTGTTAAGCACTGTTTTCATAGCATTCAGTTGACATGTTTGTTTGAAGGACATTGGAAAGAATGTGGAAGAAAAAAAAAAAAAGGGGCTTTTTTATCAGATTAATCGATTAATCGGAAAAATAATCGTTAAAAATAATCGGCGGCAATGCGATTTATCCAAAATAATCGTTAGTTGCAGTAATACAGATCCTTACAACATGGGGCCGTGCATTATCATGCTGCAACATGAGGTGATGGTACAGTGAATGGAATGGCACAACAGTGGCCTCAGGATCTCGTCACGGTATCTCTGTGCATTCAAAATGCCATCAATAAAATGCACCTGTGTTCGCTGTCCATAACATACGCATGCCCGTACCATAACCCCACCGCCACCATGGGCCACTCGATCCACAACATTGACATCAGCAAACCGCTCACCCATACGATGCCATACACGCTGTCTGCCATCTGCCCTATACAGTGAAAACCGGGATTCATCCGTGAAGAGAACACCTCTCTCCAAAGTGCCAGACGCCATCAAACGTGAACATTTGCCCATTCAAGTCGGTTACGACGACGAACTGCAGTCAGGTCGAGACCCCGATGAAGACGACGAGCATGCAGATGAGCTTCCCTGAGACTGTTTCTGACAGTTTGTGCAGAAATTCTTTGGTTATGCAAACCGATTGTTGCAGTAGCTGTCTGGGTGGCTGGTCTCAGATGATCTTGGAGGTGAAGATGCTGGATGTGGAGGTCCTGGGATGGTGTGGTTACACGTGGTCTGCGGTTGTGAGGTGGTTGGATGCACTGCCAAATTCTCTGAAATGCCTTTGGAGATGGCTTATGGTAGAGAAATGAACATTTAATTCATGGGCAACAGCTCTGGTGGACATTCCTGCAATCAGCATGCCAATTGCATGCTCCCTCAAAACTTGCGACATCTGTGGCATTGTGCTGTGTGATAAAACTGCACATTTTAGAGTGGTCTTTTATTGTGGCTAGCCTAAGGCACACCTGTGCAATAATCATGCTGTCTAATCAGCATGCTTCGGTATGCCACACCTGTGAGGTGGATGGATTATCTCGGCAAAGGAGAAGTGCTCACTAACACGGATTTAGACAGATTTGTGAACAATATTTGAGAGAAATAGGCCTTTTGTGTACATAGAAAAAGTCTTAGATCTTTGAGTTCAGCTCATGAAAAATGGGGGCAAAAACAAAAGTGTTGCGTTTATAATTTTGTTCAGTATATATAATTTGTGTTCCGAAGATGAACGGAAGTCTTACGGCTTTGGAACGACAAGAGGGTGAGTAATAAATGGCAGACTTTTCATTTTAGGGTGAACTCTCTCTTTAAATAGGCTACAATGTCGAATACTAACAAAAACACAAGCAACAAAATCCCACAAATAAATCATACTAAAACACTGCATTGTAGAAAAATGTATCTAAACTCATATTGTGCTACATAAGAGGTAAAAAGAGATAAAGACAGATGAACATTTGAAGGCTCATAATGGGCTTTTCTCAGAAGTGACAGCTTATTAAAGTGTCCTGCATCAAGCATCTCATGTCAAACTGAAACCTATATATCTCACTCTCAAAGATTTTTATAGATCACTCACTCTCAAAATGATAGCACACTCCAGTCTGCAATCCAGCAGGACAATTATGTTCCATTAGTCCATATAAGGTGGCATTAAGCAGCTAATTTAGCACTTCCTAGCAGATTTCTTGCAAAAATATGAGGCTGCTGTCAAGAAGCTCAAAAACTCCATTCAGCAGACATTAGAAAGTGCAGACAGAACACTACAAACAATCGGGACTTTGCAATTTTAGTTTAAAAAAATGTACTTTAATTTTGTCAATAGCGATTAATAACCAAAAGAACCAAAGAAATAAACAATTTTGACTTGTTCCAATGTAAAAAATATTATTTTTAAACACAAGTAAGCGGTTGACAACATTAATGTTCTGTTCTAGTAGCTGAGTGTTCACAAAACCAAAGATCAAAGATTTTTGTCACAGCAAACTTTCAGAATCACTTCCTGTTGGCTAAACCCTTTCATCGACCATGAACGTTTATGAGTGGAAGAGTTCATCTGTACAGTGCTGACTATGGCAGCCAAGCCAGACTCATACCACAATGACTGTTAAGGTAAGATCAGATGTGTGACCTATTAAACATCACTCATCGTCAAAAGTACATATATATCCAAAATGTTTAGTTTACATCACCTGCTTCTGCATAAATTAAACAATGACTAATTTAATGTCAATATGATTTAATCTCTACTTTCATACTAACCGGTTGTGTAAAGTAGACTGTGAAACGCTGGAGCCAGAACATAAAAATGCTTCTTCTGCTTTAAAGTTACCAAAATAAAAAACAGAGCTAAACAGCAGCTCTGACATGATAGCAAAACCTTTATTTATACAGTCGTTTTTAACAATTTAATAATAACTGTAACAATGACAAATTGGAAACTACTGAATGGACTAATTATAAAGGCGTTGTGCACAAGAAGTTTTTATTTACGGCACACAGACATGAAGAATCTGCACATGAATCTCAGACGTTTGCAGCATTTTACATTAGATTACAGATGTCAATTCTCTGTGTGAAGTTTCTTCTTCAATCACGTTTTTTTTAAGGGTTCCCACTCTTTATGATCATGACTTTTCCAGTCATTCATGCCTAAGTTTTTTTTGTTTTTTTTTAAACACGTCTTTAAGATTGCTGGCCTGGAGTGGATCTCTACAATTGTACAAAAGTCTCCAAAAATAAACAATTAACTAAATAAATAAATATTTGCACACATGGAGGATTCATTTTCTATATCTAAGAGCAGATCATGACCACAAATATTTAAATTCATTATTCCATCATTTTTTCCATTTTAGAATTTCCTGATATTTCCATATCTTCGATGACCAAGGGGGAAACTGCGTCCTACATACTCTATACTATACTCTTGAAATCAGTCACAACAACATTACAAAACAAAGCACCCCACTGTCCAGCAGACATAAGTCAAACCTTTGTAACTAGTAAGCATTTCTTGGAAGAGGGGGTAACTTTGCATTTAACATCACCATGTGAAAGGCACAGCAGCAACGGTAAAGAGACAACGTCTGATAGCGTTTACCCAAAAGCAAAAGTCACAAATCCAGGCGTCGCTCCAATAAGCTTCTTACAGGTCTCACTCAACTCTGCAGTCTCTACATCATTCTAGAAGTACTAGTAAAATGCTCCACTGAATTCTACTCTACTTTTTGGTTAATCCATACTAGTTGAATTGATTGCCTTGAGGGCATCTGTTTTACCCCGTCCCTCTCATCTGTTCACTTTCAGATGGTAAGCCCAGTGGTTTAGTTTGCTCAGACTACACTGCATATGATCAGCCTCCAGTGCACTTAGATTCATACACTCTGACATACTCATTTCCTGTACAGAGACCACTTATATCAAGAAGAAACCCAGTAACTTCCACATCTGGCAGACATAGCCTGAAGATTGCTGCATCAGTTGTGCTGATTGTTTTTGAAATATGTCATCAGGCTAACTGTACACCATGAAAAAAATTGGACCCAAATGACAGTAACGCTACCATACATGTATCCCCAGTTTCGCAGAACAGGGCTAAAGAAGATGCTTTGAGCTATATTTGATTCTTCAGACAAACGAGACAAAGTCTTTTCCAGGACATTTTCAACTCTTTCTATAAGACCGGACCACATTCTTTCCTCATGTATCAATAATACAAGAATGATACAGATTTTCAATCAGGAATGTTTACTCTTTCTCTCTGTCTGAGCCCAACTGATGCGCTACAGACACCACAGAGCCCTGTAGATGAACCCAGACAACAGGAAAAACCGAAAACGTACGTACATAACTTACTTTATATTACAAAATAAAACGAAAAACAAAGAACATCTCTGTTCGCTCAGTTTCCCTCGAAAGTCCAGGTAACTGAACTCTACATGTATAAAATCCGCTGAAGTGAGAAACTTCACTCACCTGGCTGCTAAACTGTTGTTTGCTGCCGAAACCCACCGCGGTAAAACAGATTTGATTTTGGCCCTCAGTTCCGTGTTTGACTGTGTAAAATCTTGACTAACTGTTTCTCTCGCAGAGACTCGAGCTCAAGTGGCTCGATCACAAACGGAAACTACCGTGCTGATCACGTCTGCTCTGCGCGCGCCTCCCCGTGTGCAGCAAAAACACTGAAGGGATGCGCTGCGTGTGAAACAGCGCGTCCTTCAATGCATTCTGTAACAAAGTTCTATTTTAAATATAAATTTGTGTCCACACAATGTAAGAGTCCATTTTTGTTCATGAATGTAAGCACTCTCTTTTTTTTTTGCGTTAAAAGCATGGGAAGGCGTCTGCATGAAAAAATGCATGTAAATCGCACATATAACACAGCTACAGTGCTGATTTTAAAGTACATTTTATTATTTTAGAATACAGATCTTCCTTATGCTTGACTCCAAAATTGAGCTTTATTCCCTTTTCATTTTCACAAAAATATACAAAACATATTGATGTCTTAATAATAGCCTATAAGAGCGAATAATATGAATGACACAGCCTCAAAACAAATGACTTAAAACATTTTTTTTTTCAAAATAATGATCAACCATGAAATATTATATAAAAATAATAAAATATATAATTATGCATATTCAATATTTGCTTAGTTTTGGGATTACCAGTTTTTAACATAGACGTGACTATTGAGAAGTCAATAGAAACATTGTGAAAGCTGCAGTTCTGTGCTTTGTGCATATGAGTGAAGCAGCTGCAATAGCCTATACTTCACAGACAGGCACTACAAGTAGGAAATATACAAAAATGTATAATTAAACAGTAACTCTGTCTTATTTTTTTCTTTTTTGGATTATTTCGTTGACTGATTTTGGAAAGTGTGATATGACTGCTCAAGCAGCAGTAATTGTTCCCAAATCACTGCCATATTATCTTCCTATATATACAAATACATCACAGATCATATCAATAGCAAAGTATTATATTGGCATGCCAAAGACAATAGAGATGAGGATCTGGTAAATGTCTGAGTCTGTCTAGGGCAAAGAGTCCCACCTGGACAAATGATAAGCATAATTAGCTCAGTTCTTCTGTGTGATGTGTCTCCCACAGTCAGAGAGTAGTTACAGGTGGGATTTTAACAGATTTAAGATTATTAACTCTTTCAGTGTCATGTTAAACCTGGTGCACTTGCAAAATGACACATCAGGTGTTCTGTAGTGTGCAGAATGCAGCTGCAACTAACAAAATATTTTTCAAAATTCCTCTGAATGCAAGGTAACAGTATTTTGACTGGAAAATAAGTTTGTGCGTCAAGTAAATCTGCCACTCTATAGCCAATTTTTAACAATTTCCTCAACCAAAACAGAACTATGAAGTTAAGCCAAAAAAAAACAAAAAAAAAAACGGGAGTATTATTGTTGAAATTGATACATTTAGTCTTTCACAAAGCGTCACTGAGTCTTGGAGAGAGAAAATAATATCAGGTCTAATTATGGTTTTCATTAAGATTCGCACTGCAGCACCAGCTGACTACAGAACATCATTCATTTGCTTGGCTCAGTCACTGGTGTTAAGTTAAATGCCCTATACCAAGACATTAAACGATATCAAAAAATTGTCCAAACAATGTTTAGTACACTTAACATTAGGAAAGTACCAAATTTATAGCAACTTTTCAAAACAAACAAAGAAAAGAGGTGTTGAACAGAAATTTTATAGATTAGTAAATGTACCAGCTTGATTGTTTGATAGTTGTGCTGTAATTTTTATTGCATGAATAATCATGGATACATGTGAAGTAAACCTGTCTGGAGCACTGGCTGTGGCACTAATGATCCTCCAATTGTTCTATCTCTGCATTTCTCTCAACTCTATTTCAGTGGCATCCATCTGGTTTTAAGACATACTACTGGCTTCGATACTCCGTTTTAGCCTCATGTACACTCAACACGGGTGGAGCAACTAATATTACCTCATCAAAAGCCATCATCTCTTAAACTTACAGAGATCCGTGAAAACTATTAGGCAAATCTTAAAACAAAATGTCACAGGGGAATTACAGTGTATGAAATAACCTTGTTACACCACCACCTACTGTTTATCTGAAGAATTGCAATAATATTCATTTAGAGAGAACAGGCATTCTTACAATACATCAAGATCCAGTGGAATGGAGAAAGAAAAAAAAAAATAAACAAATAAAAATCACACTAAATTCACCATCTCTTTTTAAGTAGACCAGCCACAAATTAAAATGTTTAAACCATTTTTTTTTTTCTTATATCTCTGTTAAAATGTACTTTCAGAAACTTGGTCACTCAATTGTTATCAGAAAAAGGGTATTTGACATTCAGAAAAAAAATGTATAGCACACTGCATGACAAGCAACAATCATGTTTTGCCACTCAGCCATAAGACAGAACACAAAACATGTCTGACCTCTGCGGTCAGCATATAGTAATCCACTGTCTTTGATAAAAATAAATACATTAACAAATACAACTTATTTTGTGATGGGCAGATCATTCCGAGAAGCAGACTGAAAACCACAGTGGTAGTGTTCTTCAAATTTCCAGATCAACACACTTTACTCCTCTTGCTGACAGACTGCTCACACATACACATACATTCAGTTGTGTGTGTTTTCGGATGTGCAGTCAACTACTAACACCTCTCTCACACTGCCCAACCACATCATTACAAGAACAGCAGAAGAGGCTGATGATAAGTTTTGGCAATTGAACCCAAACCCGTACATAGCTGTAAAGAGCTGTTTTCTGGTTAATGTGTGTACATTTATAGCATGGCAAAAACTGAACAATACTATAAAAGTATTATGAAACCATTTCCATGTTGGATAATATTTTTGGGGTATTTTGTGTTTTGTTGTTTTTTTTTTCTTTTTCATTTTGTATCTTTTTTTTCTTGTACAAATATTTGTATAATCTGCGTACATGACAAAAAAGAACCACTCTTCAAAAAAGAAAAAAAAACCATGCATAATTTCTCTTGTACTAATTACATTTTAAATTTTTTTTAGACATTTAAAAATCTTTGCACTTTCAATATAACCTTTTTGATAATTCGAGTCCTTTTTTATTTCAGTTGTCCTCAGTGAGGCAAAAGTCCAGGGCTTCAGGTATTGCTCAAGTTGAATTCTCTCTCCTACATTCTCTGTTCCTCCACATCTCCAGTAGAGCAGAGCAGCTCCCATATGGGCAGTGAGCAGAAGCTGTGCAGAAGCCAGTGGAGATCAGGCCTAAACTCTCCCACATGATTTCAATCCCATGGCCTACGCCCCACTTTAATTATTCTTTTTTTTTTTCCTTTTCCTTTTCCAGCTACAAAGTCAAACACATCCCTTAAACAGTGGGACAGGAGAGATAAATGATACCAGCAGCACCCTTCTGTGGTCAGAGACATTAAGAGCAGGTGTGAGTCCGCAAGAACAGCTCCCCCTATCTACAAAAGTCCTCATGCGCTACCTCACGCTGAGGTTTCCTCTTCTTCATGTTGAGTTTTTGGGACTTGCTGTTTTGCTGGATCTTGTTGGGGTTGTTGTGTGGCCCTTGAGCACTTTTGTTAGCAAACTGTCGGCTCTGAATTAAAAAACAAAAACAAAGATGATTTATATAAAACTCTACCATGTTGCATTGTTTGTTAAAATCAGTTAATGCGATAACACTTTATTTTAAGGATCAGTTCTCACTTTTAACTAGTAGCTTATTAGCATGCATATTACTAGCATATTGGTTGTTTATTAGCACTTAGACACATATTAATGCCTTATTCTGTATGACCATATTCCTTAAGCCAACCCCACTACCTTACTAACAATTAACAAGTTTATTCAGTGAAATCTCTTAGTTAATAACGAATGTGTTCCCTAATCTAAAGTGTTACCATTAATGCATTAGATATCATAAACTAAACACATTTTAAAGCATTTATTCATCTTGGTTATTTAATAAATATACTGTTGTTCATTGATAATTTGTTGGCAGTGTTCACTCATTAGGCGTATGTTAATATATACAGTCATGGTACACAATGCCAGGTTTATCAGAAAGCGGAATTAGGCTAAAGCAGAGGAGAAAAGCAAAATAAATAAATAAAATAAAATAATAAAAAAGTCACCTGAAAATACAACTTAAAAGGCTAAAAATGTATTAGCAGATAGTAACATTAAACAAGATTAATAAATTCTGTATTTTACCACAGATTAATTCATGATACCCTGAATTTGTTAACTAATACCAAATCAATTTGTTAACTAATGCTAACAAATTGAATGTTACAGTAAAGTGTTATGTATTACTGAGATACTGAACCAATATGTCTCCATCATAAATGGAATCATAGTCACCTCCATCAGGTTCTTACCTTGTTGCCCTTATTAGTGGGGGTGGGCATTGTTGCTGAATGATTTTGTGACCTGTGACTGGACAGATTCCTTTCTGTATTCTCACTGTAAGATTTAGAGCCCCGGCCCAAAGCTTTCGAACTTTTACAGGGCGTTCCATCAGAGTCCTGCAGAAAGCAGACAAAAAAAAGTAGTTTTTTTAAAAAAATGTTTTTATTATTATTATTATTTGGAAATGAAAATAACATTTTACCAATAGTGTATTTAAAATGTATTTAGTTTTATGCTAAAACAGCATCTAATGCTATTTTTAGTGTAAGAAAATGTTCATGGCAAAAATCAGTTTAAAAACAGATGAACAATGTTAATGTGAATGTTATTAATATTACCATATTCAGTATGAAATAAGGCATAGACAAACATGATAATGTATTTACAGAAATAAAACCTATATTAACATATTATATATATGAAGAGTTCAGGGACCATATTCACAAAACATTTTATCTTACCACTAAGTGTTCTCTTATATAGCAGGAAAAGTTTTTAGCTAAGAGTTTTCTCTTAAAACCTATTCACAAAACTCCTGAGACAAACTTTTACTAAGCAATAGAGAGAAGTCTTAAGCTAAGAATAAGGGTGGGGTTGACCTCGTTGTTATGGAGGATGTCAGCATGCTTACTAACCATGCACACAGTGATTGGCTGATAGGGGAGGGGTCTCTGTTAGAGATTTATTCATAGAAATATTGAAGAGTTATTATGTTGCCACATTCAAATAAAGATTTTAAAATGCAGGCTAAGTGTCACAAATTAAACAAGTACATGTTCAGCTAATTGTCAGCCTCTTACACGTATGCTCCTCGTAATTACTGAACATGCATATAAACAGCCTTTTAATTAACAGAGTAGAACAATCATGGCTGATAGTAAGACATGCAAAGGTAAAAGTCAAACTGGATGCAAGAACATCTGTTACTTCTTGCCCAGCTGGTTAATGGATAATCAAAAGAAAATTTGGAGTTGGGATAACCTCCAAAACCAAAGGTGATACCTTTTTAAATGCTCATTAACTGTCAAATGTTTAAAAAAAATGGTTATATTCTGAGGCAGATTGCCGGCAACAGCCATTTTAGGATAATTTGTGGCTTGGTCTTAGTGACTTAGGAGTCCTCTTCACTACTCCTAATGTTTCACAGATTTAGGAGCTAGTTTTAGTGCTAAAACATTTTGTGAAACACTCTTAAAGCAAAAATTTAGGAGTCCTAAATCTAGGACTGGCACACTCATTATTTTTAAGATTTTCTCTTAAATCGGTGAGTTATGAGCCACTTTTAGCCTTAAGATGTTTTGTGAATACGGGCCCAGATGCAAAAGCCTAAGTGCTGTCTGAAATTTTAATCTACAATTATCATTTTTATCAGGCTCCTATGTTTAGGTCCAGTAATTTTACTCTAATGGCAATGTAAATGTAATTTTCTATGTATATATATATATATATATATATATATATATATAAACTTACCGCATCACTTGAGCTAGAGGCTGTTGAAGATGATGACGATGATGGTGATGAAGGGGAAGAGGGGGAAGGAGAGGAAGAGTTTGATGACACTTTGCTCCGGGGAACAGCAGGAAGTACCGCACTATCTTCTGGAAAGTTATTATTACACTCATCAAGCTCTTCAGACTCAACTAGCCGCGTGACATCATTTGCTATGGAGAAATAAAAAAAAGGGATATTCAGCTTTCTAAAGTTATAGACATATCAAAATGAGCTCAGGGATAATGTCTTACCATTACAATTGAGGACTGGCTCGTTGTTGCTCCGCTGGCCCCACTGCGCACTGATCCAGTCACGGTACTCTGCTACTTCCTGTGTGACACGGATTATTCGACCTAGAATACTGTGGGGAAAAGATAAGACCAATCATGAATAGATCTTGATTTTAATCCCAGTATTTTTTTTTCACCTTTGTTTGTCTGTCAGTTTGCAGGGTTTTTTTCACTTATGAAATTATAACTTAGAAAATTGAACACACACATCTCTTTTACAGTTCTCTTTGTCTCACCTCTCTGACTTGTTGTTGGGGTAGTACTTGGCAATTGGGGACACAGCGTGACTTAAGACAACGTAAGCGTAATCAAAAGCCTCTTTCACCTGCATCGCCCCATATGAACTTCGCCCTACATCATTTCCTATGACACAAACAATGATAAGAATATCTTCCATAGCATCTTTGGTGACATGTTTGTATCAGTTGAGCTGTTTAAAATGTGTCAGTGTGTGCATTAGGGTTTGTGTTTGTACCTGGCTGCAAAGGATCCTCAATGTAAAGCATAGAGGGTCTGTACCCATCCAGCATGCCTTTCTGCACTTCATCCTTGGCCACGTACGAGCCACCATCTTTGATCCTGATCCCCGTCTTCAGGTAGTTAAAATGCCGTCCGTACAGCTCAAAAAACTCAATCAATAGTACACCGAGGTTTGGGTTTGAACTACACACATCCTCTCTGTAGTGCAACTGGGAAATAAAACCGCAATTATAATTATACTTAAACTGCTGAATTAACAACAAGCCTATGAGCAATTATCTTTAAATGGGTAATTTTCACTCTTGAGGCAAATCTTATGAGGTATATACCTTTAATAAAAAAAGCAAGCTGATATTCACTAAAACTGTTGAGTTGTGTGCATTTTAAGTTGTATTTTAATGTACACTACTGTTACAGCTTTAAGTCTCTTATGCTCACCAAGGCTCTACAATATATTCAGTAAAAACAGTAATATTGTGAAATATTATTACACAAATAACTGTTTTCTATTTTAATATACTTTAAAATGTCATTTATTTCTGTTATGACAAAGCTGAATTTTCAGCAGCCATTACTCCAGTTTCAGTGTTATATGACCAACAGAAATCATTCAAATATGCTGATCTGGTGCTCAAAAAACATTTATTATCAATGCTGTGCAGCTGTGGAGATTAATGTTTTAGTAAAAACCATAATCCTACTCTATGTTGAGTAGAAAGAACAGCATTTGAAATAGACTTTTTTTGGTAACAACGTAAAAATCTTTACCGTCACAGTGAAGTGCAGTATGCATGTTTTTAGTGGGATTTATTTTAGGGTACTGTGAGACAGTGTGTGTGTATTTGACGGACTGTGTAGAAGTGTGTTACCTGTAAGAAGCTGACAACCATGAGGAACAGACTGTATGATCCAATTCCTCCCGTAAAAACCTCATTCAGCTCTCTCTGCAGTAAAAACTGCTTCAAAACCAGCACCAGGTACGGTAATACAGGAAATTGCTGAAACACACAAGTCAGAAAATAAATCTGCATAAAGTCAAGACTGCAACTACAAGACTAAAAACCACCTTGCATTTAAATGATGCATATCAAATACAGAAATCAATCTTCAAGATTAAAGCTACTTTCCAGGAATACATTCTCAGACAAACTCATGTACAGCAACAGGAGAGTTTACTCTTGATAACATATCCTCAAAGCATGTGGAGGAAGAGTATGCAGACATTTATGCTGATTTGCACAGAAAGGGAAAAACAACATGATAAATAAGGTGCTTGGGAGGCATTTCACTTTTTGAGATGCTGAAAATCCAAATCAAATGAGTTTCTAAAACCTAAACAGCTCCATCTGAAGTCAGCATTTCTGTTTCCCTCTTAATTTATCTCGAGTTGAAAGAGGACTTTAAAAAAACACCACACTCACCTGTTTGAAGTCCTTGATGAGGTTTGCAGCTTTAACACCATTCTGTACGTTAAAGCTGATGTCCACTTTTACCTCTGTGTGCAAGTCTGTCAGTTTAATGATGGGGACCTACAAACACACAGAGCGTTAAAACACAAGCAGGGATGTCTGACAGACATCAAAAACAGCCAACCCATGTGTATGCCACAGCGGTGCTCGTACCGTTGCTTTGTCCAGGACTTTGACAGAGTTCTCATCTGCAATTTTTCTCTTGCGCAGCGCCTCTTCCAGAGTCCAGAGAGGTAAAGTCTCCCAGTGACCAAAAACCACCAAGTCTATATCACTGAAATAAAGTGTTAAATATAAGCAAACAAGAATGAGTCTCTTCTTAATGAATGAGCAATACACTGAATGATGTGTATGATGTTTTGGAACAAGTTTGATGGCTTTTAATAAACTAAAAACAAACTTATGAAAGGACATCAGATTATGTTACAAATTAATTTATGGATGTTACAAATGAATATTAAACTAAACTGTTTCAACAACTAGCATACTTGTGTATTGGCACAGACAGATTTATTCCACTAAGCCTAGGGCTGGGCGATATGAGCAAAAATTCATGTCTCTGGATTTTTTGGCTGATCTGCGGTATACAGTGTTTTCTACGCTTTTGTATTTGGATTAAAAAATAAACAAATAAAGTGAATGTAACCACATATGTTAAAAAAGGGTTAAAATTACATTCTAACATTGTAACATTGCAATCTAAAAACAAAAATAATGCTTTTAAAGCTGAAGTTAAAGGTGGGGTATGTAATTTTTCAAAAATGCTTTAGAAAACTAAGTGTGGGCCGAGTACCACAACAAACTTGTAGCCAATCAGCAGTAAGGGCCGTGTCTACTCATGATGCGGAGAAGAGAGCGTTCAGTGAACAGCGGAGCCGAGCGACAGAGAGATAGAGATGGCGGATAAAAAACAAAAGAGGAAAACGTCTGCGGAACGATAAGGCAAGAAGTAGGACCTGTGTAAATATCGGATCAGCTTTCCAGCGCTGGAGAGAACTCAAGGAGCGGAAGGCCTGAGATCGGACGCCGAGGTTGCTTTGGTTCTTTTTGAGAGGTGAGTAACACCGTGTCTACATCAGACGCACCACGGCACAACAGCTAAAGTCTGCCTACACTGGACGTGACAAAGCTACCGCTGAAAATCTTTTGAAATTTGTGTCAGCACGTCATAAACAGAACGCGGCAGCAGTTTTCTGTCGGAGATTTGTCGCGCCGCGCAGCATCCAGTGTAGACAGCATCACTGATTATAATGACTTCTATAGTATTTTTTCGCGATGCTCATGTCCGGTGTAGACACGGTGTAACATTGGTTTTGCTTTGTTTCACAAAACTAATCATTCCCTGGGTTGTGTAAGCTACGTATGTGTGGGGCGGAGCTATCAAAATAGGGGCGTGACCCTTTTGGGGTAGGGGCGTGTTTGTTTTGGTGATTTCAAATATCAACATTGGCTTCAAGAAATCGCTTACCCCACCTTTAAATTTACTAAACTAAAAATGAAAAAAAAAAAAAAAGCACAGACTAATTGAGCAAAAAGGCTGTTTTGATTAGGCCTACCCCATTACAGTCACTTTAGTTAGTGCTATCATACAAATACACTTACTTGTAGGTTTAAAATTCTACATATGACATTTATTGTCCAACTAAAAATATTTCAGCAAAATGTATATTTTAGTCAGAATTATTGCGCTCCTATTACATTGCGCTCTGTCTGTTTGGCGCGCATGCGCGCAGCGGCGCTCGTTCTAAATAACGTGTGTGAAGTTTAGCGGAGAATCTCAAAGCAGAAGGCTCATGCACTTCTGATAGCAAAATGAAAATATTTCCATGGCTTTCTAACATTTACAGATGGAGAATATACCTGTGAAATGTAAGTTATGCATTTAGGAAAACAGCACATCTCAAACACATTAAACAGCGCGAGTCTCTGTCAGCGGCAAACGCATCCTTTCTGTCAGAGCCATTTTAAACTGAAACTAAACTATAGGGTTCTATATCTAATGAGTTTTTAAAGCCCTTCATATAAAGTTTGTCACGTGTTTAGAACAAATTGTATTATGCATTATTGTATTGTGTCCTCCGCTGTATTTTCAGATGCGCTCGTTTTCAAACTACTGTACAGTATATCGATATAAACGGTATTGCCTCATATGGTATCGCTTATAAAGAATATATCGATATATCGTTCAAACTTGATATACCGCCCAGCCCTAGTTCTCCACAGTTCAGTAATCCAGGTGGTGTATAAACACAGTATGACTGGTGTGAGTGACATGAGACTGGCGTAAAAAAATATAAAGGAAAAAAATTGGGATTGGGACACACTCGGGATCACAGGATAAGCAGAGCTACAAATTTTAATCCCCTCTTTGCAAGCACACACACAAAAAAAAAACACATACACACACAAACACATCTACACGTCATAAAACTTGCATTACACAACTACAAAAAGACCATTTTAGATCATATGAATTTTGTGCTAAGTGAAAAAAAAAAATGCAGCAAGAGCAAAAAATAAAATAAACATAATAATAATAATAATAATAATAATACCTTGTAGGTAAATACAAGCCTGTGCTAAAGCTGCCAAACACTTGAACCTGAAACAGAACAGAAAAACAGGTTAAATCTGCCCTTACAAGAATCTACCTATGAAACCATTAGTCCCAACACCCATTCTGTACTCATATTTAAAACAGGAAAGATCTGTAGCATGCAAATCAGACACAGGTATTCCCACGAGACACTCTGATGTAGATGATGATGAGTACATGAGTGTAATTACTTGCAAAAACACACTTGGACTGAAACTGGCGAGAAAGATGTGACCTCATAAGACACATGAACATTTCTATGTTGATTGTTACATGCTATGCAAGCCTATGGGGCAATGTACTCCATAATTTAAAAAGCACAAAATAAATATAAATAAAAAATAAATATACATTTGAGCTAAGCATAAATAAATAGATAATTCAAAACAAGCATTCATCAAGTAGTATACATAAAGTATTCATTCACACAGGGACTTAATGTCATGTATGTGGTTCTAAAATAGTAGGTAAAGCCTTCTCCTTGCACAGTTAAATATTCAATCTTCCTACACTGACACAGACTATTCACATCCTTTAGGTAACGTTGAGAAAGTGATTGAAAATAATTCATCTTTAGTACTAACCATTAGCAGCTGTTTGCATGGGTGCTGCTTTCAACTTACAGGAGAAATGATCGTTTTTAGGAGCTAGAATTACTGACAATAAATATGCATTCCAAAATTACACAAGCAACCAGACACTGGCTCTGAGAAGGGGATACTAATTTGGTTTCCTCAATGTGTAAGTGCCGGAAGACAAACACAGCACTGTGGCAGCCAAATATAAACATGCCTCTGAACAACAACTCTGATACAAATGCATGTTCTAGCTACACGTGCCTTGCCTACTTTTCTAGCAATTTGCACTCATATATATGGCAAGAAACATGTGATCCTCTGTTATTACACCGATTAGGTTTCCTTGAAACATTATCCTGCACTCTGAGCTATATATAAAGACAGTTTCAGACAGAAATAAAACCAGACCTTTTTTTCCCACAACACAAAGGTTAAATCAGGCTGTTGACACACTTTAGATTATTTTTTAGCTCATTATCCGTGCATTTAAAAAGTACATTTTAGCAACAGAATGTCCTGCCACCTCTGGAACGCAGTGAAGGGTCACTGTTGAGTTTGCTGTGCTATTCTCTTAGCAGATTCTGTGCAGTTGAAATTTCCACATCATGTGTCTTTATTATTGTACTTTGAACCCCAAAAAGACATATTTCTTTCTCTGCCAGAAAACATCCATAAGCTCCAGCTGGCTTACAGATCTGACATAATTATCTAACTTAAAGGGTTACTCCACCCCAAAATGAAATTGTGTCATTAATCACTTACCCCCATGTCGTTCCAAACCCGTAAAAGCTTTGTTCGTCTTCGGAACACAAATTAAGATATTTTAGATGAAAACCGGGAACCGGTAACGCAAACTGCGTATGCTCTTCTGTATCAGCCGCAACACAAGGATGCGCTATTTTTATTCAAATCAAAGTGTAAATACATGCAGAATAGAGCATCCTTGTGTTGCGGCTGATACAGAAGAGCGTACGCAGTTTGCGTTCAGTGGATAATCTCTAAAATGGCGCTACGGTGACGTGGAGAGAGGAGAGGAGAGAGGAGACGAATTGTTGAAAAAAGTCGTTATTTTTATTTCCTTTGCTTACAAAAAGTATTCTCGTCGCATCATAAAATTCAGACTGAACCACTGATGGCAGATGGACTATCCTGACGATGCTTTTCATACTTTTCTGTGCCTTGACAGTGGTAATTACTTTGCAGTCAACGGGACAGTCACAAGCCTCCCGGTTTTCATCTAAAATATCTTAATTTGTGTTCCGAAGACGAATGTACAGGTGAATTGAGAAGAGTATTTATTGTATTTCTAATGGGTACCAGTGAAAACTTAGAAATGGGGTTCCTCAAGGCTCTATATTTAGACCTCTGCATGTCCATGACATCAACATAATGGTGAACTACTGCAAGAACAAATTCACATATTGTCTTTGATATTTACAAAGGTCAAGTGGAAGTTCTGAAAAAGTGTTTGTATTTATGCCTCTTTGATAGGTACCTTATTGATTGTTCCCCACCATCCAAATATTCAAGAATACAAAATGACATAAACCCCAAGATGACAATCATATTAACTGAAACTGTGTGTGTAACACTAACCTCGGCATTGGGCCACAAGTCCTTGATGACCCTGTGGATCCTGGTCACCACCTCTAGCCTCATGTGCTCTTCCTCTGGACGAGGAGAAATATACTCATAAAAGTCCTTTATCTCCTCATGCAGCCTGGATAGAGAGAGAGAGAGAGAGAGAGAGAGAGAGAGAGAGAGAGAGAGAGAGAGGAGAAATTCAGTATTACATAATCAAAGAGTGATTGCATTATTGGCAATAAAGCTCTTTAATGTTTAACACAAATACTACATCAAAGTGATTTGGTGGAACCGTACCACACATGTTTAAGGGAAAAAGGGAGTACCACTTTTGAGCCATTCAGTGCTCCCCTTCTGTATAAAAGTATAAATTCCTTTTTAAAATCTTATTGACACCAAAAATTTGAACGATATTGCATGCTGTCGTGTAAACGATGAGAACATTGGTTAATGTGACTCAGGGTAAGAGAAGAACAAAAGAAACAAATTCACACCCTCGTTACAGGTAGGTAACCATTCAAAGGCAGGTTACTACAGCTGGGAGAGCTAGTGAGGTTTCTGAGTCAGGAAAGGGAAAGTGTAGCTAGGTGACACCTCATTATTACACATCTCTAATAATTTGAACACCTGACAAGAGATCAGAGACCATTCCTTCATCCAGAATCACTCCAGACCCTTTAGATTCCCAGCTCCATGTTGGTGCTTCTCTTCAGTTCACCCCACTCATTTTCTACAGGGTTCAGGTCAGAGGACTGGAATGGCCATAGCAGAAGCTTGGTTTTGTGCCCAGTGACCCATTTTTGTGTTGTTTTTGAGGTTTGTGTTCGGATTATTAACAGAATCAGTCACTTGTTGATTTTTTATCGGTTGGTATTTGATAGAATCCATGATGCCATGTGTCTAAACAAGATATCCAGGACCTCAAGCAGAAATATAGGCCCACAACATCAAAAATACAGCAGTATATTTCATTGTACACATGGGGTACTTTTTATCCCTGTGTTCACCAAACCCATCTTGAGTGTTTGCTGCTAAAAAGCTCATTTTAGTTCCAGTCGTGTCTGATAACTGAATATGCTGGAGTTTGTTTTTGGATGAGCTAGGAGAATTTTTCTTGAAACCCTCCCAAACAACATGTGGTGATGTAGGTGCTGTTTGACAATTTTTTTTTTTTTAAGGTTTTCTGACCCCGAGACTCAACTATTTTCTGCAATTCTCCAGCTGTGGTCCTTGGAGAGTCTTTAGCAAACTCTCCTCCTCACCGTACATTAGGACGATATAGACACATGTCTTCTTCCAGGCAGTTTCGTAACATTTTCTGTTGATTGGAAATTCTTAATTATTGCCCTGATGGTGGAAATGGGAATTTTCACTGCTCTAGCTCTTTTCTTAAAGCCACTTCACTAATTTGTGAAGCTCAATTATCTTTTGCTGCACATCAGAAATATATTCTTTGGTTTTTCTCATTATGGATGATTAAGGGAATTTGGGCTTTGTTTTCCCTCCTATTTATATTTCTGTGAAACAGGAAGCCATGGCTGGATAATTTGATCTTCATAATCACCCTGGAGTGCTCAAAATTGTGAATATGAATATGAATATACTTTACTTTTTACTATACTTTGAGATATTTTACTCATAAGAATTTCTAGGGGTACCAATAATTGTGTCCAACGTGTATTTAAGAAAAACATTTATTTCATAATGAGATTTTCCCCCATTTTCAATTGTTTTAGTTCAATGAAAGGTTAGATCTTTGTGATTTTTTTTAAATGAAAGCTCAAAAGGATTAATAATGCAGGTTTATTTTCAGAGCCTTCTTTGATCATATTTACCAAGGGTGCCAATAATTCTGACCACGACTGTACATGCGAACAGCTTAGAGAAGAAGAATTCAGTCACTGAAATAATCTCTTGGTGTCAAGTTCAGTATGTTCAGTAGATGACTGCACCAAGGCACCTGCTATCAGCTCCCATTCTCTTCCAGCTCTTACTAACACTAGTCTTCTGGTGCCAGGTGCCAATCCCATGACCAGGGTTGAATCTGCACATGCCTGCCAAACTGGCCGTCATCCTTACTCATGCACATATAGCTGCTGCTGCAGGTGGTTCCATCATTCTGTACATGTGCTGAGTCTGCCCATGACTTAGGTAATGACTTCAAAAGACTTCCTGTAGCTCAAACATGGCGCTAACAACGGCAAGGTCATGGGTTTGATTTCCAGCAACTGCAAGAACTGATATAACGTACACAATAAATGCAGTGTAAGGTGCTTTGGATAAAAGTGTGGCAAAATACATAAAAGTAAATAAGAAAAAAATATTCCTACATAGTAGCATCAGAAAAATTCGGAGGAAACAGGCCGCTTAGGACGTGTTCACACCTGGCTCCTTTGGAGCGTTTGTTTTTGAAACCTGGCACATTTTCTCCCTTAAAGTGGTTCTATTAGGCATATGAACTCGGCCATCGTGTTTAAAGGGTTAGTTCACCCAAAAATGAAAATTAGTCCATGTTTTACTCACCCTGAAGGCATCTTAGGTGAATATGACTTTCTTCTTTCAGATTAATCCAATGAACTTACATTGGCGTGATAAAATCTACATAAAATCACAAAAACCATCTTTGAACGCAAAACATTTGAAGTGAAATTTAATTATTTAGTTTGTCTCGCGTCCCATTAGATTATATGGAGAGTAGAGCTGCACGATTAATCGTTAAAAGATCGCGATCTCGATTCAGATACCCACACGATCTAATTTCTGAATGACAACGATTCGCCCGTGTCTATTAAAACTTTGAAAAAAAAATCATACCGGAACATTCAAATCTGCATTCGCGCTGCTGCTGATCCAGAGAGCAGACAGTTAACGTGATTAGGTAAGAAAAAGCTTCACAATCAGTCATTTCAAGGACAGTATTATTTCTGTCTTACAGTCATTCATAGAAATACTGGGATAAATGTTTATAGTTTGGCTACAAGCATTGATGCCAATGGTAGCGATCAAAATAGAGCCACTCATCTCTTGAAAGTAACTGGCGCTTCAAATAACGTTTGTGTCGATTGCATCATTTCACCACTAGGTGGCGACAAGTGACAAATGTATCTTTCATTGAATCATTCATTCGAGATTCGTTCAAAAACACTGATGCATCCATTAATGAAACAAGTGAGGCATGAGTGAGTCATTGAATCATTAATACAAACCAATTTTTCATAATTTTAATTCTAAAAATTGCTGTATTAAATACACTATATTTTAAATACTTATACCCCGGGTTTCACAGACGAGGCTTTAAGCCTAGTCCTAGACAAAAATGTAAGTCTGAGCTGTTCAACTGAAAGAAACTCGCACTGACTGATCTTAAAATATATCAGTGCATTCGTTTTGTCTCAAGATGCACACCAGTAATGTTTTTTTTTCTAAGCATGTTTATAAAAATTGCTTAAATGTCTTAATTGAACTATGATCTAATCCTGGCTTAGTCTAAGCCCTGTCTGTGAAACCGGGCCATACTGTATTCTCAATTTATCCAGAATTGTGCAGCTCTAATGGAGAGGGCGGGGTTTATGACCTATACTGGGACCAGCCACCTGGGGGCGAGCGAGACGCGATGGCTTCACTTTTGAGGATTAGTGCGGCACACTTGATTCATATTAAAACGGCTCCGAGGGGTGAATAAAGGCCTCCTATAGCAAATTGATGTGTTTTTAGTAAAAAGTAAAAAAAAAAATTCCATATTTAAAAAAAAAAAAAATATATATATATATATATATATATATATATATATATATATTAAACAGTTTTGTCTAACTTCCGCTATCTGTCATACGCACGTTCACGAGAGACTGTCTTTCCGGTGGATGCCGTAGGACGCCGATGCAGCGCATGCGCGTGCGAGTCTCGGAAAAAAAAAAAACGTTTGTTGGAAGCAAACTTTCCTTACTTTACCAAAGGAAAACCAGTCTCCTCTTGTCTTATATCGAAATCCTCTGACATTTTTCTTTACAAATTCTCTTTTTGTGCTTCTAATTCGTGACCGGTGTTTTGTTTTGCTGTCTCTCCTCTGCACTTCCGCGTTCATCATGAATCTCCGACACTTACACAACACATACGTCCTGTGAGAAGTGAGAAAAAGGTGTTTATATCGTTTTAAATATGGATATTTGTCTTACAAAAGCACATCGATTCGCTACACGACACATTTATTCACCTCCCGGAGCCGTGTGATGCATGTTTTAATATGGAAGCACACGCTTTATTTGACTACTTTTGACCTGTTGAACACTACCACCATTGCATTAAACATGCAAAGCTTGAAAGAGCCAGGACAATTTTGAATATAACTCCGATTGGATTCCTCTGAAAGAAGAAAGTCATATACACCTAGGATGCCTCGAGGGTAGGGCTGCAACTAACGATTATTTTGATAATCGATTAGTTGGCCGATTATTTTTTCGATTAATCGGATTAAAAAAAGCCCAATTTTCTTTTCTATTTTATTTTATTGACAAAAAACACTTCCACATTCTGCCCAATGTCCTTCAAACAAACGTGTCAACTGAATGCTATGAAAACATACAGTGCTTAATTTATTAGACTAATTAAGTTATAATGTGAGAAAACAAATATTTTAGGAATCTGTCAAAAAATTGTTTAAATCTAAAAATGTTATTGTCATTTATTGGACAAATAACGAACTAAGTAAGCTAATATTTATTCACATATTAACAAAAATGTCCTCCTATGCCTTTCATAACAGCTTGCATTCTTGCTGGCATTATGTACTTTTTGACTGTAATTGGGTATCTGAAAAAAAACCCACTATAAAGTGCTTGACTATTTTTTTTTCTGCCTTTTTTCATAGATAACAGCAATAATTATATAATTCTAATTATATAATAATTATATCATAGCATTAGAAATGGCCAACTACTGTTCCTAAAGAGCTTATGCATATTGGAGGACTATCCAATACAGAAAGCTAAAAATTGATTAAAATCATCAATACTGTTAGTTTAGAGCAGCAGTGGCACAAACCTTACATAACCTGTTAAAAACCTTACATAAATTTGTTTGAAAAAAATTGTTAGGCACTGTATATAGTGAATATAGTTTAAATCTCTACATTAAAAATTAAAATAATAAATATAAGAAGGACAAATAAAAACATAAACTCTGTGTTAACCAACAGGTAAGAGTAATGTTCTGCAGGAACACGTGTTCACTTTGATCACAGTCACGTCTTACTGTCATTTCTCTATCCTGTAAAAGGCGGATGAAGCGCCTGATATTTATATTCAGAATTACACGCTGTATCCCTTTACAGTTCCTACTCTCATAAAATACGTGCACTACATGTTAACTTTTAAACCATAATTTAACGTTCAACAACAGATATTTCAGCACAATGAA
This sequence comes from Tor tambroides, assembly GCA_021397915.2. NCBI lineage: Eukaryota > Metazoa > Chordata > Actinopteri > Cypriniformes > Cyprinidae > Tor > Tor tambroides. The sequence goes on along the minus strand of JAFVLL020039638.1, from coordinate 171,093 downwards.
TGTTTTTGCGCTGAGTATTAACCTAATTGTCTCCACTCTACTGTGTTGTTCCGTCTGTCCGCCACGCCGGCGCTCGTTCAGTAAAGATTTACTATCAGGACGGACCTTTTTGCAAAAATGGAAATGCTAGCGTGAATTTGTGACATTTACAGACAAGGATATAACCGTAAACTGAAAGTTTTTGCGCTGAAGACGCACACGCATCTGTCAAAGTGCCAGACAGGGCAAGCCATTACGCTAATGCATTAGCTTAAAGCTTAAAATAAAGAATTCTCATGTTTTGGGCAGCTTGGATCACGTACTTCTCCCGCAGCATCTCATTCTGTTTCCTCCACTATTTTTAGATGCATTTTGTACATAGAAATGCCGTATTCAGTGCTATAATTTGACGTGACCGGCTGAAGTTGGACGTGCACTGTGGGCAGACCCGACTAATCGACAATGAGAATCGTTGTCGATGATTTTCATTATCGATAATAATCGATTTTATCGATTAGTTGTTGCAGCCCTACTCGAGGGTGAGTAAAACATGGACTAATTTTCATTTTTGGGTGAACTAACCCTTTAAATCCACACCAAAATAAACGGTCTAAGATTCCCTAAACAAGGCTGTAAAAATGGATCACTGTGACCATTTAAATCCCTGTTTTGGTCCAATGAAAATCTCAATGTTATGAATTTCAGTTAATCTCAACTTTCAGTTAAAACAGACTATCACCTTTTTTAGTCTAAAACGTACATGCACATTAGCTGAACCAGTCTGAACAAAATACACTTTCATGCTGATTCAATTTAAAGCAGCAAAATTTATGATACCACTATTGTCAGATTTGACTGCTGATTTGATATGCTAAAAAAAAGGCGATTTTGTAGATTTTGTTGTTTAACAGATTTTTAAAAAAAGTATAGTTTCTATGTAGGAGTTAACCAACAAGAAAGTTAAGATCGCAGATTGGATTGGCTTGCTCTTTCGTCCTGAGGTTGAACACAAAATCTGTGTGGACACTGCAATTACACCTACACTAAATTAACATTCTTCTTTGGTTGTTTCTATATTTGCAAACTGCTATAGCAGCCTAACATAAAATATACTGTTCTTTCACAATCCGGTCTCTCCTTCACATTTGACAGCAAGTGAATTTTGGCGGGCCACATTTATTTCATTTGTCACATCTTTAACTTGTGCAGAACAAGGTGTTCACTTCAGACACCTTTTTCCTCCCAGCATCTGACCAGAGCAGACAAACATAAGTTCTCACTTGAACTTAAACTACTCGTCTCAAACTCAAGTCCTGGAGGGCCACAGCTCTGCACAGTTTAGCTCCAACCCTAATCAAACACACATGATCCAGCTAATTAAGATCTTCAGGATTACTAGAAACTTCCAAGCAGGTGTGAGTTGGAGCTAAACTCTGCAGAGCTGTGACCCTCCAGGAATTTAGTTTGAGACCACTGAGTTATACTAACCTACAAGTCAAAAGTAAGAGTGTGAGAAATAAACCAAACCACTTTCCTACATCATCTGCAGAGACATTTTAGAAATTTTGGACAGATGAGAAACAATCACACCCTAAGGAACAATTTGAACTCTAGGAATTCTAGGCATCTTATTACTTAAGAATGAGACTCACTCCTTAAAAATGCTCAGAATTATTCAAAATCCACCTTCTAATGCAGTGAGAAAGAATTGGTTACATGAAGGTAAAGGTCCACTAAACTGACATTTGCTTATCTGAGTGGAAACTCTGAATGGAAACACTCATATCTCAAGGAAGGTCTTAGTACCTCCGGTCACTCAGGTTCAGCAAACTAACAAACAAGTCATGCAAAGCTTTGAGCATAAATACCAACACAGACAAATACACAAGTCTCTTCTGGGGCTCTGATCAATGTCGAAGCACATTCGTCTGTCTGTGTTGGTAAAACTAAACTGCATGTGAAAAATTTCAGCTGTGGGCATGATGCTCTGTAGAGGCAGTCTGACAGCATTCATCAGAGCTGGCCACCACTGCAAGATGAACACACCTACTGCAGAAGCATGCTCATGATTCCACAGACACAGGCCATTGTGTTTGTGTGTTCTGGAACAGAGGGTGGTTCCCATTACCAAGACAAAAATCGTCAGACATACCAACAAGCCGATTAAAAATTGTTTTTATGCAACCAAAACATAACAGATATTTATAGAGTAGCTCTGCCAATATTGCCAATGTTCTACAAAAGTATTGGCAGGCTGAGTAAAAAATTTTTTTTTTTTTTTTACTGGCCCACATATATACAATATACATTTTTTTATATATATTTGCTTGAAAAACTGCAATTTTACAAAACTTGTGTTCATTAACTAACCCTGTTCCTTTACAAATTTCCTTAATGAGCTGGAAATTAGCCATCCTTTATTGAGTCCTGACTTATTCAAAGATCAGACATATTAACACAAACACACACACTTTCATACAATCATTAATCAAAAATATAAAATACAACTAATGAGTGGTTGTGTCTTGTGTGTGTGTGTGTGTGTGTGCACCTGACGGATAGGGATGTATTATTGTGTTTATGCGCATATCAGGTTTATTCAAAGTGCATTTGTATGTTTGCATATGGGTGTGTGTTTTCAAAGCGTGTGTTGTCTCATCAAGACTAGATAGAATGTGTGCTTCACTTCTGGGAATCTAAGAAAGCAAGTTTAGTCCAAGAAACAGAACAAAGAGATCAAAAGTGGAAACACAGGGCCTGAATGGCCTCTTGATCTCACCATATCTGCTTTAGCAACACTCTCACAAAACACGCAAATGGACAAGAGAGAGCAGAAGCAGACAAACCAGACTAGTCAAATCTAGAACAAGATGAAAAGTTCAAAAAAATGAAAGCACTTAATCTAACTGGAGTTAAATCAATCCCAGCAGGCTGCCTCACAGTTTGAAGAGCACATTTGCCCCTCAGTGTCGTCCAGCCTGACTGTGGGAAACCGACTACACACAGAGAGTCTGAGTTTCGTTTCATAGAATAAGCCGTTCAGATCAGTTTCAATTCTCCAGAGCAGTCTGTTGAGACCTCCAGTCAAGCACGAGCAGCGTGCAGTTTACTCCCAGTGTCAGCCAATCAGAGAGCAGACTGTCACTAGGAAACCCTTCACTGTGAGGGCCAAAACAATTTTTACTGCTACTGCTGTGGACTGACTGACTCACACCCCACACACACACACACACACAGAGAAAGAGTTACTATCCAACCAACAACTGATATAAAGAATCAAGTCCCCATTCTACATTGTTTTCCATTAATCCGTTACACTCTGATATGTCACAATGCTGATCTTTCTCCCCCAAAAGAAAATCTGTCTCTACTTCCGTTTCATTGTGACTTAAACAATGAACAGTGTTAATTCACACATATTTCAGTGGGACAGGAAGTTGTACCTGTAAGCTTCTCTCTGCAAATGTGTCTGCAGAGTGACAATGAGCCTCTGTGCTAAAATAATATGACTTGTCAGTATCATGTTGGTCATGAGCGCAATCACTATTTTGGTCATCTGCTGGCTGAGATCCGGACTGCTGTTACTAGTCTTTCCTTTTTAGACGTCACATACAGCAGCAGCTCATAAGGCCTGATGTCTGAAAATAGGGGGAATTCCTCCTTTAGGGTGGGGGAAGTACTCAAGATACAAATGCACATTTATGCATGACATAATCAGATGCAAGACTATTACTTTTGGCAAAAACTTTATTACAGAACTGACATTTAACAATTACTTAAGCAGGTAGTTAAGGGCACTCGTCTTCAGTTACACTACAGTTCAAAAGTTTGGGAAAACAATTTAACACTTTTATCATTAAATTAGCATTAAGGAAGCATTAAATTGTTCAAAACTGACATAAGACTTTTACAAAAATTTCCATTTCAAAGAAATGTTGAACTTTATGCTCATCAAAGAATCCTTGGGGGAAAAAAGTGGGGGGCGTGGGGGGGGGAAGTGGGGGGTGTGGGGGGGAAAAAAAAAAAAAAAAAAAAAAAAAAAAATCACAATTTCCACAAAAAAATATTATCCATTTTCAATATCGATATTAATAAATGTTTCTTGAGCACCAAATCAGCATATAGAATGATTTCTAAAGGATCACATAACACTGAAGACTGGAGTAATGGCTTTTGAAAATTCAGATTTGCAGATTCAATACAGGTTTATATTGAGGCTGTCCAAAAATTGGCATGTAGAATTAATTATAAATATAGATACACACATACAGTATATAGCAACAAAAAAGCCACATCAATATTGTAGCTGTTGTCTAATCAGTGCTGTATATAAATAACACTGTGTGTACACTCCAAACAAGCGACAGCCCATGTTTTTGACTCTAATGAAAGCATTCTAGTTTTGAAGCTCATTTGAAGTGTAGACACATTTTGAACCCTTAGTGGTTAAACACACACTGCTGTACATTTTGCAAACTAGACCTGCTCATTATTTTGAGCCAAGGGGATATTTTTAACCAACCAGTTTATTTTTCATTTAGCAGTCCATCTTTAACAGAAGTTCAGCAAACGTTCAAGGCGGCACTCACATTTCTCACGACATACCTGACCCACTTTTAGAAATGACTAAATTCACCCACCCTTTAAATAAACCTTTGAACAGTTTTATTTTGCTGTATTGCACTATGACGGAAAATTGTACTTGGTCATGTAATAGCAAGTAGAATCCTTTTTTCCAACTGAGAGCTTCGACGCCAAACAAACGTTGAAGCAGTAAGCGGTAATCCCACTTATGGTGTTCACCTACCAAATGTCAGCCGCTCAGGGCCAAAATTACGTAACGTAATTAATACCGATGGCAGAGTTTGTGAACTGAGCCAATGAGAGCAAAGAAATTTTAGAGGATAGAATAAATTTCTTTGGCCAAGAAGCTCATCCCATAAGTGTTTCAATGGCAGCTAAGCATACAAACTCGAGCTTGTAAAGAGAATCTGATGAGATTTATAAAGTCTTCTCTCCATACCAGACTGTTCTTATGGCCCTGAAATAACCCCACAAGTCAATATTGTGCATTAGTATTATACTGGAAAAGCAACTCACCAAAATAAGTTCATTCACATTTCTTGTTTAAGGTCATGTCAACTTGACCGATTTTGATTTGAGAGCCAAACAAACAGCGCTGACTTGCATGAAACTTACAGACGTCAATGGGTTTTCTGATGGTGCAGATGCCAAAACACTGACTTGACTGAAGGTCCATGTTGAACTCTCATCTAGATATATATTGGACAATGTTCTGTGATGAATCACTAACAATCAAGCTATTACATAAGTTCAAACTGCACCCACCCAACTCTGACTCAGTCAAGTCTGACCAAAACCTCCCTGGTACATTCAATGGGCCAAAGCATAAACAAAAGAGCATTTCATGTTGCTAGGCACAGCATGACCTGGGGTGTATTCCAGAAAGCAGGTTATGTGACATACTCAGTATGTTTGAGGATAAGCGAGCGGATAACCTCAGCGAGCTTTCGGTTCCAAAATCGGAGGTTACTTTCAGGGTATGTAAGTAACCATAGTAACTTGATCTCTGAAGATAACCTGCTCCAGAGCAGGTTATATTCCAGGGTTTATTCACTTCAGAGCCATCAACGCACATGTGACCTACTGACGAACCTTCAGTGGGCGTGACAGATAGCGCACAACATTATATAATATTACAATTAGGGTTGCAAAATTTGGAAAATTTCCAGTAAATTTCGGAAACTGTCCAGGAATTTTGGAAACTTTCTGGGATTTTTTGGAATTTTCCTGGGATTTTTGGAAAGTTTCCGGAAATTTACCGGAAATTTTCCACCCCTTTGCAACCCTAATTACAATATAGTTACAGTGCCTTGCGAAAGTATTCATACTAGGGCTGTAGCTATCAAATATTTTAGTAATCGAGTACTCTACCGAAAATTCTATCGATTAATCGAGTAATCGGATAAGAACAACTTTTTCTTTATTAAAGAGCAATACTAAATATACAAGAGAAAACAATGC
>JAFVLL020039638.1:56338-164969 GCA_021397915.2 Tor tambroides | reverse complement strand
AGAAAGATCCAAAGATCAGCATTTATCTGAAATAAAAAGCTTTTGTAACATTATACACTATACCATTCAAAAGTTTGGAGCCAGTATAATTTTTTAAAATAATAATATATTATTATATAATATAATATGTTATATAATAATATATTATTATTATTATTATTATTATTATTATTTAAAAAAAACAGCAGATCAGCATATTAGAATGATTTCTGAAGGATCATGTGACACTGAAGACCAGAGCAATGATGCTGATAATTTAGCTTTAATCATAAATGACATTTTAAAATATATTCAAATAGAAAACAGTTATTTTAAATAGTAAAAATATTTTATTGTTTTGCTGTACTTTGGATCAAATAAATACAGGCTTGGTGAGAAGAGACTTCTTTAAAAACATTAAAAATCTAACTGGTCAGAAACTTTTGACTGGTAGTGTGTGTGTATATATGCCTAATTTCATTTTAAATTGAGAATACATTTTAGCTAAAGCGTATTATTAAATTTTTTGAATGAAAACAGTCATCCACAGATTTTACACACAAATATCCATGCACACGTTTAGCAAATGAGACTCACATCAGCTCGGAATTAAATCACTTTCATGTCTAAGCATGAAACAACATCTTGCACCACGCACACAAACAAAATCCTGGATACTTCGTTTATCTGCTAGCGAATTCTTGAAGAAACATCCTGTAAGCCATGAAATAATGATAGAAAAGCACAACCCCACTGCTTCTCCATTTTCCCTCTGTTTTTTTTTTTTTTATCAGAACAGCCAGTGCTTGCTGTGTGAATGATCCCTTTATCTCAGTTTCATTAGTGTATACGTGTGCCGCTCTTGGCCGGGATGGCGCGTCGGTTAGACAGTCACTTCCTGGTGTCTGTGATGTTCAGGCAGATTACAGAGATGCTTTGAAGCTTTGGCTCCTCATGTCTCTGGTGACAGAACGAACAGACCCCTGCCTTCTGCTGCCGTACACAGAACCGATCGGCACGCTGACGAAAGGCCCCACGCTGAACCTAAGCTTCTCATCTGCTTTATATGTTCCTTTAGCTCCTGTGAACAATAAAGCCACACCTATTCAATCTCAATCCAGGGGCTTTAGAGAGAGGGAAATTACATGCATAATGTGGGATGTCCAACGGAGCTAAAGAGGAAATAATGGCTGGTCAGTAATCGGCCTTAACTGCAGCCATCCGGACTTTGGTGTAGACATTTATCAGAATCGTCCACCTTGTAGCATGGTGTAGGGCTCACCGAGAAACTTAAAAGAAAGACATAATGACAAAAAGACTCAGTAGGCCGACTCAGACCTGGACTATAAGATGATATTTGATAATCAAAGGTTTGATCATCTGCCCCCTGGGAATTAAAGCAGTGCTTTGAGCTATACCAACTGGAAAATGTCAGTCTGAAAGGTGATGATAACAGCTCAGGGACAAACAGATCTGTCCCCAACAGTAAAAATTCACGAAGCAAGCCTTCTTGTGTCTTATTTCACGCAAAGGTATTTAACTTCACTACTGGGGTAAGATGACCTGAAGCAAGTCCCCCCGGGGTAAACCTATCCCAACTGCCATCTGTTTTTGTTGCATATAAAATGCATCCGATATCATGACATTAAAGTAAAAATACTAAATCCAACATGCAATTTAAATCTATTTTGACACATTAGTTGAACAACTGAATAATGGTAGAATAACCAAAAAACAGAATTTCAATCATAGAGATTCATATGAATACATTATCACTACAATTCTATAGAATCAATCAAGTAAGCAAGCAATAAAATCATTATTATAACATTTTTTGTGCATAAAATAATATGCAAGCCTATATTTTAACTGAAGTGATGTCAATATTAACTCGATAAATAATACAAATAATAAAAACACAAGCAACAACATGCCACTAGAAACTGTAAGGGGCATTTTACACCAGAGGTCTTAAAGGGATAGTTCACTTTGAAATTAAAATTTGATATCTATCAGCTTACCCCAAGGGCATCCAAGATGTAGGTGTCTTTTTTTCTTCAGTAGATCCAATTTTGATATTTTTAGGTCAAACCGTTCTGGTCTGTCAGTCATATGATGGCAGGTATAGGTCACTGGCTCTATAAGAGGGAAAAAGAACATGCACAGAGAAATCCAAATTAAACAATTCCCCATCATAACTACACATTGATGGCCTAAGACACGAAACGAGTCTGCACAAGCGCCGGAAAGCGCCGGAAAGTGATCTCTCGCGCCAGAGCGCGCGCGCACACGTCACACACCGGATGCGTGCGCGCACTCAGATCACTTGGACATGGTTGTGTACAAGAGGTAAAAAACGATATAAATACTGTTCATTTTCTCACACAAACCGCTCGTTTCGTGTCTTAGGCCATCCATGTGTAGTTACGATGGGGAATAGTTTAATTTGGATTTCTCTGTGCATGTTCTTTTTCCCTCTTATAGTTACAGTGACCTATACCTGCCATTATATGACTGACAGACCAGAACGGTTTGACCTAAAAATATCAAAATTGGATCTACTGAAGAAAAAAAGACACCTACATCTTGGATGCCCTTGGGGTAAGCTGATAGATATCAAATTTTAATTTCAAAGTGAACTATCCCTTTAAATCAACTCTTCACTTCAAAATAAATCAATAATTTAACTTGACAAATCTAAATATGTAATAATCCCCTATTAACAAACAGACATACAAACGTAATTAATTCATAGATCACTATTATCCAATAAAATAAAATAAAATGAAATAAAAAGCTTTAAAACAGGGAAAAAAAACTTAAAACTATTGAGATGTAATAATTTGGACAAATATTGATGTTAAGAGGAAAGGTCACAATTAAAAAAAGAGAATAATTCAATACATATGTTGAGATGAGATTTAGTTAAATCTGTGGTCAACCTTTTTCCTGAAATCTACAATTTGCATTTTATGGAATATTTTGTTAGAAAAAAAAAAAAAAAAAAAGTTTAAATCCCACACACTACTCAAGCTTGCATTATTATGAGATTTCAATGATTCGGTCAGTCAGCCTCAGCCTTATCCAAGTTTAGTTTGGACTTTCATCCGATGCGCCTACGAATTCATGTGTGCGAGGCACTATATTTTCTTTGTGGCATATTTTGCTACCAATAAGGACATATGTCTAGGCAGAGAGACTTGGATGTTGAAGAGAATCACGTGGTATGCAACTTTTCCCTTTGAGGGTACTGATTATTTGAGTTAAAAGAGATTTCAAACAGAATGACAGCGAGCGGCCTTTATAGTAAGAGCTGCTGGGGTCACAGCTTGCTTTTTCTTCTAATCTGTCTTTTTCTGCTTTTTCCTTTCTCTTTTTTACTTTCTGTCCATCTCTCCCTCACACCTTCTACCTCTCTGCCTCTTTTTCTGCCTCTCCTGTCCTCCTCTTTACGATAAACACAGCGAGTCGCAGATTGAAGCACACCAGAGCGTTGTGTGTGTTAAAAACGTTTCCCAATGGCAGCATCACAGTTTGTGTGAACTTTTCAAACGTCTCTGAGTCTGGTGGAAGACCATCATGGCGCTCCTTGGCTTTGAACGGTTATTCTCCTGTGAATTCTCCTCTCCAAAGGGCCTCTGCCTTCAGAGGCTCACAGAGAAGAAAGGCCTCGAGCGACAGCTATCAGTACCCCCCACCCTCCTTTTCTTCATCTCACTCACACACACACACACACACACAAAAAAAACCCAGTGTGCCTCCCCACAGTGTCTCTCATCAGAACAGGCTGTTAAAAAGCCTACTACTTCCATTATAAAGAGACCTTAAAAAACAGAATAATACATTAAAGAAGCTTAAACATCAGATATAGCCTGCTACAAAAACAATAAGTAAGCCAAATGAAATATTCATTAGAGTAATTGGATAAGAGAGCAGCGGCATGTGTGAGAGTTACTGGAAATGGATGATGCTGACGATGACAGTGTATCAGATCCATGTGGCAAGTCAAACCTAGAAGTCTATTTGAAGTCTATTCATCCTCCATTTCTCCTCCATGTCTAATGCCTAGAGTGCTGAAGCCTGTTTACCACTTATAGAGGAAGAAAAACTTCATTGGAATTTCAGAGAACAAGAGATGATGCTTCTAGTTATAGACATTTATGGTCTGTACTGATTTAACAAAAAACACCAGTCTGCAAACTGTAACTTGAGTATAAAATTTGAGATTGAAGAATAAAGCTTTGAGGACAAGATCCCTTTCTTTGTGGCTATGATCTGCTTTTCGTTGTGGATATTATTTTCTAGAAAAATAATTGTCCAAATAGACAATTAAAGTAAATAATTAGCTAACACTTTATTTTGATGGTCCCTTTTTAGCATTCTGTTAATAAAAAGTAACTTTACAAGTACATGTAACTTATTATTCTAACCCTAACCCTACCAGTCTACTAATCAAATAGACTGAATGTGTTAAAGGGACCATAAAAATACAGTGAAACCAATCATTTTAAATAAAATGTAAAACTACAAAGAACAAACACGCACTACACAGTTTCGGTTACCCTTTACTTTACTGCTCTGGGGTGGGGGAGTTCATGTCATATGAACAAATATATGATTAGAAGTCATAAACTTTGTATTTGATCTGTATGTTTAACAAAGAGCCATTTGGCAAGCAAATATATCAAAACTACGTACACAGAACTTATACAGATCCAGAAATGTTTTAATACCCTACATACTGTGTCTCATGTGAAAATAAATGTGAAAATAAATTAGTCAGGGAGAGGGAGTCCCCAAACATTTACACTGAAAAATGGCAAGTGGCCTCCTTCATCCCTAATGATTTTGCTGTCATTCATACATTATGCAGATTGTACAGATTTTAAAATTTCCTTGCAGTTTTCAAACTTGAATGCTGCATATGAATAGGAGAAAAGTCTAGTATAGTATTTAATTGCTGCAATGTCTGACTGTCCTTCACAGCTACAGCAATGAGTCTTTGAACCCACCCTTGGTGCTCTGGTTTGGTTCACTGTGTGTTGGCCAGATAAAAAGATCATCGTTTTCTTTGAGGAGGGAAGGGGATGAGACCAAATATTTCAATTCAGCCATTGCTGCAAGAGGAAGTTTTTGAAGTTCAGTGATTGCCGCAGCCCACATTTGCTTCTGTCACATTCACACTTCCATAAGAGAGAAAATCATACAGATTTGGCAGATTTTACCTAATTCAGCCACGATAAAAAGACACAAAACACACATGCGCCACATAAAAGTCTCATTCCAATGTAAAAACATGGGTAACAAAAAAAAAAGCACCATAAAAGTGGTCCATATGACTTGTGTGCTATCTCTTCTGAAGTCAAATGATTGCACTACGTGAAGGACAGAGTGATGTTCATTGAATCACCGAAAATTTTCACTGTATCCCACACTAGCTCTCAAAAAAAAAAAAAAAAAAAAAAAAAATACTGTAGCTGCACGCCATCAAACATCGGACAAGTGGCTCTCAACCTTTTTGACTGCAAGAAAATATTTTTGATTCAATTGTCAACAATATTGAAAAGGATGTTTGTTACATTACAATAGTTCAGAGTCTGGAATAACTAGTAAAATGTATATTCATTATAAAAAAATTTTAAATTTATTTAAAATGCACCATGGGAACCCTGGATCTAAATATAATATTGTAATTTTTGTTTTATTTTAAATCTTGACATCTTGAAGTCATCTTGAGGCCCCCTTGGAAGTTTGCTGAGGCCCCCTAGTGGGTCCTGGTAAAAAAAGCACTGTATTAGAACTGATGCCAATGACAACCAATGGCATTAGGTGTTAAATAATGTAACACCATTTTTGTAGTACACACAAGTTCTGTTGCACATTTTTATAATTATGGTGGAGGAGAAGATTAGTCAATACAGTAAATAATTATTTAAATTTTAGTCTTATTGTTTGGCTTCAGAAGACTATAGCATGGGTCTTGAAAAGGCTTTCCTATAGATACAACAATACAACATGGCGCTAACAATGCCAAATTCATGGGTTTGATTTCCAGTAAATGCATTAACTCATGATACCAAATGTGTCAAATTAACTGAATTCCCCTTTACTTTAATTTAATTGAAAATACAGCGGTGGCCAAAGTTATTAGAACACTAGTATTTTCACCAGCTAAAAATGGTTTTAAGTCAGTTATTTCTATCTTTTGCTGTAGTATGTCAATAGGAAATATCAGTTTACATTTCCAAACATTCATTTTGCCATTAATTGTAATAATCCAGTGAGATTTTTGTTTGCACAAGGAGTCTGACAACCACCAATGCTCCACACAGAGATCTGATCTCACCATCATCCAGTCTGCCTGGAAAGACTTGAAGAAACACAACAAACTGAGACACAGACTAAATCCAGAAGACTCTGTGGTAACGTCTCCAAGATGCTTCAAGAAACCTACCTGCAAAGCTACCTGAAAAACTATGTGCAAGAGCACCTAAGCCAAAAGCTGCTTTAAACGCAAAGGCTGGTCACACCAAATGTTGATTTAATGTAGTTAATAGAAGTTTACTGATAAAGAAAATGTATTCATGACATTGTTTTTGACAGCATCTTCATTTTATAGCATTTTTACTCAAGTGCCTAAAACTTTTAACAGTACTGTAGCTTTAGGTAGGTTTCTTGAAGCATCTTGGAGACGTTGCTACAGTTCTTCTGGATTTAGTCTGTCTCAGTTTGCTCTCTTTCATTCCAGGCAGACTGGATGATGAAGAGATCAGATCTCTGTGTGGAGCACTGGCTGTTGTCAGACTCCTTGTGCAAACAAAAATCTCACTGGATTATTACAATTAAGGGCAAAATGAATGTTTGGAAATGTAAACTGATAGTGTCAGTAGGATAGAAATAACTTTTTAGCTGGTGAAAATACTAGCGTTCTAATAATTTTGGCCACTGCTATATGCATTTTTTTCTTCAAAGATTCCCATTTTTTTGTTCCACAGAATAATAAAAAAAGGCATACAGATTTAAGTAAATGATAATCATTTTATAACAATCCAATTCTACTGGCTCCAAATTCTATATATGAGCCAAGGTGAAAGAACCTTGCAAGTCTTGATTTTGTTGTCAAATGGTTGCACTCTATGCATGACCGCTTCTGCAATTAGCCCCAGTCACCACTGCAACTTATGGTGCAGCACAATGTATTAAAGGGATAGTTGACCCAAAAATGAAAATTCTGTCATTAATTACTCACCCTCATGTTGTTCCAAACCCGTAAGACCTTTGTTCATCTTCGGGAACACAAATTAAGATATTGTTGATGAAATCTGAGAGCTTTCTGACCCTCCATAGACAGCTAGGGTACTACCACAGTCAAGACACAGAAGATGAACGAAGGTCTAACGAGACTGGAATGACATGAGGGTGAGTAATTAACAACAGAATTTTCATTTTTGGGTCAACTAACCCTTTAAGCACAAAATTGGTATTGATTAATACAAAATATTGATATGATCCACCTTTACACTAAAGGTATTTAAAGCTGGAATTTATTACTAAAATGCTATGTTTTTATATCATATCCTAAAACAGGGATGGGGAACGTTGATCCTGGAGGGCCAGTGTCCCTGCAGAGTTTAGCTCCAACCTTAATCAAACACACCTGAACAAGCTAATCAAGGTCTTCAGGATACAGGTAGGTCATTTTTTTTTTCAGGGTTGGAACTAAACTCTGCAGGATAGTGACCCTCCAGGATCTACATTTCCCACCCCTGTCCTAAAACATTATGGCTACCAAAGCTAATAATATATAGAGAATATATTATACAATAATATAATTTGCTGTGATCAACAGTTAGTAGAAATACGAAAAAAAAAGAAAAAGTTTGCTATGGGAGAATACTATACTGGAAGCCTGCGAAGCAGATTTTAGTAGAAATATGTAGGCAATTGGCACGGATATAGTGCATTACAATACATTACTACTGTATTAACATGAGACTTAACATTAGACACTAAGCCTGATGTAGGGGAGGAAATCTAATTTTTTGTTCACAGCTTGGGTACGGAATGTAGTATTGCTGTAATGAATCTCTCTGAAAGTTTAATCCACTATCATTTGATTGGGAACGAGTTAAAGATATCTTCTCCTGCTGGAGCAGAGTCCCATGTTTGGGAGCCAAGGTAAACTAAGACTTCACAGAGCAGAGCTCTAAGATTTCATGTCAGCAGAGACAGATAATGCACCTCGGGTGCACCTGATGAAGGAGTCTGTCTCTATGCGGGCTTAAGAGTACCAGACACAGACAGTTACCGTCCTAAGCAGAACCAGGACCCTAGCTTTAACCTGCCATGCTAAAACAAATCGCTATAAATCTAAAGCCAAGACGAGCAGACCCACAGTTACCTCAGGCTGGACTTCGAGACTTCAAAGAACACCTGGCCAAGAATCCTAGAAATCCATCTGAGGCAAATCCAGATTTTATTCCGTTCCCTTATGGAACATGTCCAACATGCAAAATTAGGGGTAGCGTCATTCTCCACCAAAAAAAAAAAAAAAAAAACCTTTTAGCAGTTAAATGGAAAATACACAAATACATGGAAAATAGAGAGCAAATGCTGAACCATACAAATATATTTAAGCAAGTCAAATGAGTCACAGAAGCAGCCCTTAAGAAACCAGCTGAGTAAACAGAGCAAATGGGTTTAACAGTTTACGGAGTTTTGAAAGATGATTGTGTATATTCTGGTGCGTCAGTGTAAATGATACATAATTGTGCCGTGTCATCCTTCTGGGTCCCTTTCATGTCCAGAGTTGAGCGAAAATCAAGACCAGCCCTGTGTTAGATATTAATGGTAAAATGAACCACCAGAACAAATGTGATGATTGTCCCCATGGGTTTGTGGCTGCTTTGATGAGAAAGGCATCCAAGAGACGGTTTTCAAAAGACATTGAAAGTCATTGGCTTGTTGAAGTAAATGAAACGGACCCACCTCATTGTGCTCCTTCGCTTTTGGATCCAACTCTTCAGAGTATGGCCAATATGGTGGTCAGATTCCATTCGTTTTTGAGCCATAAATGTAACATAAGACAGCAGGAATCTATGGCATCACTGCATGTTCATAAAACCTGGAATACAATTCAAAGAATTAAGACCATTTCTGTTTTTATAGAACAACCTGTATATTTGAGAGGATTATTCCATCATCAGAGATGTTATGGGAGAAAGTGTCATTTTAGTATTTTGTTATGTGTTTTTGTCATTTTATTATTTTGTCACTCTATCTGTATTAAGATTTTATTTTATTTCAGTTAGCTGACAAGGCAACATTTCTAATTTTCATATAAGTTTTTGTAAGTTTAATTTTTTCCATGAAAAAATAATATTTTATTTGAACTTTCAGTTAATGACAACTATTTTTAATAGTTTTAGTTTACAGTAACAACACTGGTACGAGAGAGTGATAATTTCTTCACACACATATTTATATTTTGTTTTACACAAAGTTACACAACGCACACTTCATAGGACGAGCGAATGGAACATCAATGCCATGGCTTAAAAATCGGTCTGATTACAATGACAGGATTTTTTTCTAACAGTGATTGCTGTAATATTACTTAAAAGTTATTCAAATGGTTCAAAGCAAGCATACAGCCAGTGTGAAATGGCATTACAAAAAGTATGTGATGGAAAAGAAGATTAAATCCAACATGTCTATTCAAACACGGATAGCTTCCCTCAGGTTTAAGGCTTGTTGCAAATAGATACAGCACAGCTTATATGGCCATTAAGTCAGTGTGTGTGTGTGTAAATGAGAGTGTGTGGCTTTATATGAGAGATAAGAGTAAAGGCTACAGTATATGAGACAGGCTGAGATGAGTTAAATCACATCACAGACTGCCTGAAGAACAGCCTGAGGGTGTTCCAGTTTAGAGATAATGACAGCTTTTGGAAAGCCTGTGTCATACCAGACAAAGACAGACTGAAGGGTCATGGGTCATTTTATACATAAAATGCAGATCTGAATCAAGTTAGTGTTAAATATGTCAGCTAAAAGTGAATATAAAGGCTTCATTAAGTAAACTAAAAATGGAGCAATTTCTTATATATATATATATGACTTCATTGTAATCCTGATAAATATTCTGCCTGTTCAGATGAATACATAGGCCAAAACGATATCATAAACTGGCACTTGAGACCAAAATTTATGTTGTTGTCCTGGATGCGTTTATGTTTACTTACTTATCACAACAAACCTAATTCAAACCTTAACACCCAGTACTGGCTTTGGAAAATTGAAACAATGTACACTAAATGAAAGCATGTACTATCATATAAGCTGAAACATTGTGTTTTAATTGGTAGAGTAGTACCAATTTCCTAGAGTATTCCACATTTCCTGCATGCAATTCAGATGAAAAAAAAAAAAGAGTAAGTAAAAATGTAGTTATTTGAGTCGTAATGTTTTGGTATTGGGACTTTCCAGAAATCCATGTATAATCTGCCACAAAAAGACATGACTAACAAACACATAGTGACTTGTCCACACTAAATCTCTGACTATGATGCTCCAGTATGCCACTGTGGTACACACACTGTGTTAAATTGTTAAGCTCGTTTTGTTTGTTGGTCTTTGCAACAATTAAATTATAATGGAGCAACGCTTTGATATCAAAATGTCCTTGCCTCTATAGTTATCACACAGTATTAAAAACTCTCTTACCGGTCTTGGAGTTTTGCATCAAGTACAGGTCTCTGCAGAAAAGTAATGGGAGTTACCAGATCGGGGTGTTTTTACACCATGTTACCTGATTGGCTGACGTCATAGTGATGGTAGGTTTAGGGGTGGGGTTAGGTCAGGTGAATCATTTAGATTGCATGATTTAGAAACACCCAGCAGTTTGAAAACGCCCAGAAATTCAGAAACGCCCACGTCTCTTTTGCATTGTGGGACGCCGATGTTCTGAATGTTTAACAATGGTGCCTCTTAGTGGTATTAAGTAGTATTTCAATGGCATTTTTCCTTTGTTAAATACAAACAAATATATAAACATGTATATGTTTAACTCTGTCATATTATATCTAACTATTTATTAAGCTACAGTCGGAGACAAATTAAGAGACAAACAGATTTCATGGCGTGTTGACTGTAGTTCACACCGCCGAACACTAGGCGCAGCTGTTTGAATCCTGTAACGTTAGCTCCGTAAGAGGCGCTCTAAAGTCTTTACCGACACAAAACAAAGAGCAGACTGGTCAAGCACTGACCTGCCTGAACCACCAGCTTTACTTTAAATTATGGGCAAAAAACACAAGAAACACAAATCAGAGAAGCACACACACGACGGTAGGTCACTCACGAGTCATTCGCCATGCTGGAGCATGTTTCACTATAGACTGAAAGCCTGCTTTACATTACAAACTCAGATGAGCTATGAAGCAGCACTCAGACACTGTTGCTGTCAGTGAATGAGCAGCAGTCTGGTATTACATGTCCACAACGTGATGTTAATACAGTAATTTTTCCGATTTGAGCCGGTTTATATGGAATAATATGTGCTTTCTCATTAGCTTTATTTGAAGGCTACTAAGCAGGCTAGCAGTTGTTTTGCTCCAGAAAACTAGCAGCTGTTGTTCAAAACATCAGATTAGTAAAGTCAGTATCAGAATTAGTTTTAGGTTATTTTTCCATGTCTTAAACGTAATTCCTACTGGAACCAGATGAAAATGCATTTATTATCACGAATTGTAATAAACAATAATAATCAAACCATCATTTTGATGTGTTATATGGGTTTAAAAGAGGGGATATTTCAAACTCTGATACATACTGCAGTCTGTGAGAAGAGTTTTTCTTTTCAAAAGAGGGAACTATTTGTTAGCGTTAAAAACGATAACGAAATAATGTATTTTAGTGTAATATAATGTTTTCCTAGTTGGGTTTTGTAACAAAAGCCAGAAAAAGAGACATGGGATATACCAGGTGTTCAAATCAGATTCAGTTCATAACCTTGGTAATGAATGGAACAGTATTGCAATATAATAATATTGATTTAAATTATAACATTGACTGGTGTGTCTGGCCTTTCAGAGCGTCCACTGAAGCTGGTGTTGAAAGTAGCTGGGAATGAGGTCACCACAGGCGGCCCTAGCCTCGAGAGTGTTTACGACGACTCTGTAGATTACGACAAACACAAAGACAAGAAAAAGAAGAAAAAAAAGAAGGACGAGAAGGGTAGAGCCAGTCCTCCAGTGTCACCGGTTGACAAAAAGAAAAAGGTGAGATATGAATACTGTGTTTTTGTGCTTTACTTTTGTTGTTTGCTTGCTTAATACATCCTAATTAATGTTATGCGTGTCATTCAGATGACCAAAAAAAGGAAGGGCCCAGATTCTGTGGATCCAGACTGGGATGAGCAGAGCAGAACTCCTGCTCGCTCTGATGTTTCCCAGGACAAGCCCCTCACCCCCTCACTTGCCAAAATGGAAGGTAGATCTGCGCACCCTTTCATGGTTTAGAACTGATCTATTTTAATGATGTTGTTTTGAGGGATTGCATGCTTGTAATCTGTTGATTATGGCTTGTGTGATTTCTCAGAAAAAGAGCAGACACCTCTTCAGGAAGCTCTGAGTCAGCTCTTCCGACAACTCCAGAGGTAGGGCTAAACATTGCTAACCTGGACAATCTGTGTTTAGACAGGTTGTAGATTCATATGTAACTAAAGTGCACTAATATTCAAAGATTTTGGGGTTAGTAAGATTTTTTTTTTAGTGTTTTTAAAATTACAATTTAAAGTAACTCTTTTCTATTTTAATATTAA
Organism: Tor tambroides; assembly: GCA_021397915.2. Lineage (NCBI taxonomy): Eukaryota > Metazoa > Chordata > Actinopteri > Cypriniformes > Cyprinidae > Tor > Tor tambroides. The sequence goes on along the minus strand of JAFVLL020039638.1, from coordinate 152,167 downwards.
AAAATATATATTTATTTTTGTGATGGCAAAGCTGAATTTTCAGCAGCCATTACTCCAGTCTTCAGTGTCACACGATCCTTCAGAAATCAATCTAATTTGCTGCTCAAGAAACATTTATTATTATTGTCAATGTGGAAAACTGTTGTTCTCCTTAATATTTTTTTTAATTTTTTTTGGTGGAAAACATGACAGATTTTTTTAGGATTCTTTGGTAAATAAAAAGTTTAAAAGAACAGCATTTTTATTTGAAATATAAATCATTTGTAATATACATATCTTTACTGCCACTTTTGATCAATTTATTGCATCCTTGATTAATAGAAGTATTCGTTTAAAAAAACAAAACAAATAAACAAACAAACATATTCACCTAAACAATTGCAGTGTATATATCTTTGAAACTCTAACACAAATGACCTGCATAATTAGTCTTTATCTGAGTACCTTATTGGACCCGTGTTGTGGGTCTTATATTCCTGTGGCGTATGATCATAATCCTGTCTGTAATTACTGCGACTGAAAGCCGAACACTGTTGGCTGCTGTTTATTGCAGGAAGGACCCAAGTGCGTTCTTCTCATTTCCTGTGACAGACCTGATCGCTCCAGGATACTCTGTCATTATAAAGAGACCCATGGACTTCAGCACTATGAAGGAGAAAGTGAAGAAGGAACAATACCAGTCACTTGAGGAGCTCAAGGTAATATGATCATCACAGCTGTTACCAGGACACAGACTGGCACTAAGTTGTTGAATGATTGAATATACCAGCTGTTTTAATTTGCAGAGGGTAGAAGATTTGAATTAGTCATAGAAAATGTGAATATTGATGAAAGTCATTTAGATAAATATATCTTGTTTATTTTGACAAAATAGTTGACTCGGCTGTACTGTTCTCCCCACAGCTGGATTTCAAAGTGATGTGTGAGAACGCTATGATCTACAACAAACCAGAGACGATTTACTACAAAGCCGCAAAGAAACTCCTTCACTCTGGCATGAAGATCTTGAGCACAGTTAGTTGGAAAAACTTGAGCAATTGTATTAGAAGTTTAGAAAGTGTCAGTGGGTATGGTTTGTGAAACCCAACATGTTTTAACACCAGAGGGCACTGGTGTGCTGTGTGCAATAGGATCCTATTGCTAGAGTGGTTGAAATAAAGTTTTACCTCTTCAGTTATACCCATTCAAATCTATCAAAACTGGGAAAGTTGGAAATCTTGCACATATGGAAGTTAACTATGTGTGTGCTTTTAGGAGAGACTTGACAGTTTAAAACAGAGCATAGAGTTCATGACTGGCCTGCAGACGTCTAGTAGTCATTCAGCAGAGGATGGAGAGGACGAGGGCGGAACGTCTGACGCTGCCAAAGAGAACTCCTCTGTTATGGACACAAGTGACAACTCCCAATCACCCCGTGTAGGCAACAAAGATACACCAAGGTATGAATCATATGTTTCAGTTTTTTAACTTATTATCTAGGACTAGTTTGTCTAGAACGGGGTGACCAAACCTGTTCATGAAGGGCCTCTGACCTGCAAAGTTTAACTCCAACCTTAATTGAACACACCTGAACCAGCTAGACCTTCAGATTCCCTGGAAACTTCCAGGCAAGTGTTTTGGAGCTAAAATAAATGACAAATTGATGGTGTTATCTAATGTTCTTGGTGTGAACAGACCTTAGTCCTTCCTTATCATCAAAGGTCATTTGAGTTGAGGGTTTGGAGAAATTTCCTTCCAGTTGGCAGGTTACTTCCTTTTAACTTCAGCATAATACATAGTTTAAGAACGAAAGTCTGCTGTGACGTTAGCAAATTAAAGACACAACATGTAAAAACAGCTGTCTCAACGTGTGTGTCTTACAACACCTTTTACCTCGGCGGAAAATGTAGGCATTCTAGATAAACCTCTGAGGGTATGTTTTCTTTTTCTCCACGTGGAAACGCATATCTGAAATATGGGTGCAGTGGAGGCTGGATCAGTATCTGATGCTGCAAACAACAGTGATCTGTCCTGTTTGTCACAAATAAAGACAAAAAAATCATCATATTAGAATGACTTCTAAAGGATAATGTAACACTGAAGACTTGAGCAATAACTGCTGAAAATGCAGTTTTTGAAAAAACATTACAATAGAAAAGTTATACTAATATTTTACAATATTACTGTTTTTACTGTATTTTTAATCAATTAAATGCTGCTGTGGTGAAATCGGAGATTCTTTTAACCTTTTTTTAAAAATAAAGGAATACTGCAAAATACAATTTTATTCCTAAAATTTTTATGGCTAGAAATGGTTTTCATTTCAGAAAGTTAAAGAGAATTGATTCCAGTCATTATTTATCATGTCTACCTGGAAAAATGAGCGTGACTGAACATAAATGAGTGATACAGTCAGTAAAATTATGCAAATGAATAATCAAATGCTTCCTTTCACCATTTGTTGCGTGTTTTCTAACTGTGCAGCAATTCACAATGGCTTTGTAACTGCATTCAGGGCTTCTGCTGCTGTAATCAAGCCAGTGAGACATTCCAGGATGTTGCCGGGGTGTTCGTTGGCTTTCTCTATTTTACTCTCTCTTTTTGTTGCTTGTCTACGTAAATCAGCTTGGCTGCTGCAGTGACCAAGAGTCTTGGAATGCTTAAACATGATGTGACTTGTAGGCCATCTGTAGCGCACGAGCTACACGCTCTTTAAACACACACTTTGTAGCTTTCCAGGGAGGATGAATCAACTTCCTGCACACTACTCCACTGGGTTGGGTAGCAGCTTGAGAACGGACCACACATTGATCTCTTATGACATTATTCATAATTTATCTAATCCCTGCTCTAACTGTGTTTATTAACGTCTGGAGTTCATTTCAGGAATGATGTGGCTCATATGTGGGGGATTTATTCACTTTGAAGGGGTATATATCCAGAATTGCATCAATGTTTATAATGTTTGTGTAGCAGGGACAGCAAGGATGATGCTCAGAAGAGCCAAGCAGAGAAAGACCTGGAGGAGATCAAGAAGATCGTTGAGGAGTCTGGAGGGAAACTCTCAAACAGAAGCCTGCAGTGTGAGGTAAGAGTACAAGACCAGATAGGATGAATCATGTGTTATTGTACATCCCTCAAATGTGAGATCATTCACTGAGGATGTCAGATAACAGTTGATGAAGGGTCACTTTACTTTGGGGTGTTTTTTTATGAGCAGCTGGAGTTTGAGAGGAGGAAGTCTGATGGTTCAACCACTCTGGGCATTCTGAACCCCGCTGACCTAAGCGCTGGAGGTTTGTGACAATGAGAGTTCAAGAAAACAGCAAATGTTAGACATATGTACAATACATGTCTACAGGTCATTATGTTTCCATGTTAGATCCAGGATACTGCCCAGTCAAATTGGGCATGATGGGAGGTAGACTGCAGACTGGAATCAACACCCTTCAGGGTTTCAAAGAGGACAAGAGAAACATGGTCACTCCAGGTAATACATATATTAACTCTCCATTCATTTTTACACCAGTTGAATCTCACGTCTGTGTATCAGTCTCAACTGCTCTCTTAAACCAGTACTCATTCGTTTTCGTGGAAAAACAACTTCATGGAAAAACTGTCTCTCTCTTCTGTGGCCTTACCTTCAGTCATGTGGAGAAGATCATGGGAGGAGTGCCTTATAATCTCTGTTTGAATACCCAGTGTTCATCTGCCAGAGGAATGTAATATTATGTGCCAGAAAAATCCAATTGTTCCTGCTGTCAATAGGAAAAAATCACTGCTGAATCAGTGGACTTTAGTTCCTACTCATCTGTTTCATTTTTCTGTCAGTTATCTGTGGTGCTTATTTTTCATATTTTTCAGACTTCCATGTGCCATTTGTTCCACACCATGCTACTGATACCTCAAAACATTCAGGATTAGGCAGACAAATATCATAGCCTTCCATTTAAGGAGTCAGAACACTAAGATATGGGGTGGGCTTTTTTTTTTTTTTTGAGCTAGTCAACAATCGCACAGCACTGCTCTGATAACCTTAACAGCATCCTACTGAGTTTTCCATGGGAATCTATCATATTCTTTTACATTTTCAAAATGTAAAACGTTGTTTGATCAAAAAAAATTAAAGCTGCAATTAAAGATTTGCAGCTTCAGAAGTTCTTAATCAGGAGGCCACAAAATTACTTAGAAATATTTAAAATAAGACAAAACAAGCATTAAATCAGCTAAAACAACTAAAAAAATCTAAATATTTCTTATTTTATTTCACCCCTTGTTTCTTTTACAGTAACAGGCTTTGCACAGTTTTGGGGAAACTGGATATATGAGGCAGCCTATTTTTAAAACTGTGATTTTGAGACCTGGAAATGTTGTGTAATTTAAGAAAATCTTAAAAAGCCATGGGCATTTTTGAATAAATGTAATGGTAACACTTTATTTTACGGTGTCCTTGTTACACGTTAGATGTACTTACTATTATAATAACAATAAGTTATGCATAATTACATGCAAGTAACCCTAACCATATAGTAAGTACATGTAGTTCAGTCTGAAGTTCATTGAATCTGTAAAATTCTCCACATGCCCCTCTCTCTCTCTTTGCAGTTGCCTATATGAATTACGGTCCATTCAGCTCATACGCACCTACATATGACTCCAGTTTTGCCAATATCAGCAAAGAGGACTCTGATCTCATTTACTCCTTCTATGGAGAGGACAACAGTCAGCCAGAATCTGAAAGGTGTGTGTTTGGAATCAGCCACATAATGAAATAAATCCATTTATCAGTTTTAGATGACTAAGCCACATGCATTGGTGTGGTTTTGTTAACCTCAAACAATAAAGCCCTGATTCACACCCTTCCACTGTTCCCCTTGTGTTCCACAAATGTAATTTGGATGTGTTTGTGCAGCATTGCAGACTACCTGGCTAAATCCGAGGAACACATGAGCAGATTGGCAGATAATGTCTTGGACGCTTTGACCAGTGGGGAGCACTCAAAACAGCTGAAAGAGACAGAAACTGTAAGAAACCTCACTACACATATGCATTACAAATTAATGCATGATACACCACTAAAATTATATGCTGTGTAATATCTATTTTGAATTTTTTTCAATTGAGCAGCTTACTCTTGATTATTTCTGATGATTTTTGTTCTCCTCAGGATAATCTGCCCACGGAGGAGCCTACAGAGAAAGTAGACACAGCAGATGATGCTGAGGTAAAATGCTCTCATGTCCTTGGAAAATAACATTTCAAATGTCTATAAGTGCATACTAGTCTATAGCTCACTTGAGTGGAAGACAAATCTGCTATTTAAAGGCAGCGTCAGAACCGCAGGCTCTCTGCTCTGCAGCAGCTGTGTCAACAACACCAACCAGCTTTCACACTAATGGAAAGAATATTTGCCCAGACACACAAACACACTCCCCCCCGTCGCTTTTGACTTCCTCCTTCGCTCACACTAATCTGTGTGTGTGAGGGTGCTGTAGATGTAGAGAGAAAAGTAAGCATGAGTCATCTATGAACATACTGTAGCATTAGTCCGTGTGGAAGGCCATCTTTGACTGTGGTTCTGCTAGCATACCTTAGCAGGGTGGTGCTACTGTTCAACACTGTTTTTAGCAGTCCAAATTTCACATATAGCATAGGTTACAACTATGTATTATCCACTAGTCAAGACAGCTGGGTTGAAGGAAGAACGAGAAGGATTTTATCTAGTGATTCCCAACCAGATGTACTTATATCTAAGCTGGTCCCTTGAAAATTGTGCTTTGTAAAATCTACGAAAGAGAAATGAACAAAGAATGTGGCAGTCAGTACATTTAAATAACTAATTTTGAATAAAGCCTCTTTTTTTTTTTTGCCATATGAACAATAAATTCTGTGGGGAACAGGTGCAGACACTGAACTGAATGCAATGCAAATTCACTGTAATATAACCCACAATAATATAAGCACCTTTCATGCACATGATGACTTCTCAGTGCAACAATAAACATAGATACAATACCGTTCAAAAGAAAAGAAATTGGAACTTTGGTCAAAAATGACACTTATAATGTTCAATCCATGCCCACCTTTTCCCGCTTGTCCATGTAGGTTGTTGTGTCAGAGCCCAGCAGTGGTGATAGTGTGACAGCTCTTGATTCTTTGGGTTTGAATCCTGACTTGCTTCCTGAGAACTTCGACTCAGAAGGTAAAAATCCCATTATTAAAATGTTTAGTTTGAAATATGGATTATAAATCTCTCTTAGTCAGTTTAACGTATGATCAAACCCTATGGAAATCGAGGAATTTCAGTTTATTAATGAACTGTTTTCTGGAGACACATCTTTCATGTCAATTATGCTGAATGAATTCATAATGATCCTCCTTTCTCAGCAGTGGAATGGAACGTGTCACATCCATAACACGTGTGAACACTTTTCCCACCTATTAAACAGACTGATTTATCTCAGTAAAAATTCCTCTTCCTCCATTAGAAGCAGATCATTTCCAGCAGAAGCTGGATGAGACGACAGTGTTGCTGAGGGAGCTGCAGAAGGTTCAGAAAGAGAGACTGAGTGCTAAACAGCCGCCAAACATCATCTGCTTACTGGCTCCTACTGCTAAAGAGCTGCAGCTCGGTACGTACACACACAAACACAAACACACAAGATGACCTGTGATGACAGGTTCACTACTCTCACTCTTTCAGATACTAGACAAACACTTACTGGAAGGGATGCTTTTTCCTGCCTCATGAGCTTTTATTTTTTCCTTACTCAAGTCAGTATTGTTGCAGATTAACAGACCTGTGGGTTTCAGCAACTGGTATATTTTGTACAGTTTTGACAACTTCTAACCCCCACCAAACTTTTTGCAGCGGAGAAAGTTACGGGTAACCTGGCCCAGCTGACCAGTCAAGTGACCCCTGGTGATGTGTGTAGTGTGTACGGTATTAGAAAGGCCATGGGTATCTCGCTACCTAACCATACTGCACAGGATTCGTTCATACACCTGACCACAGGTAACACTAAGCACAAGAAATATTTAGCATGTTCGGCTTGATCTTTTACGAGTTTTGTTTGTGAAATAACTGTTAGGACAGTGCTTAGGAAACTGCTTTACATACTTGTAAATAAATGTGTTTTCTGTGTTTCAGTGGGAGATATAACTGAACCAATGGAGGGAGTGTGTTGAGATCCTCCATCATTGCAGTCTATCAGTTCTGCTTATTCCATGTCCTCCTCCAGTGGTGCTGTTTCTAATTTACTTTTCTGTTTCATTAAATAAACATCTTTTTTTAAGCATTTTGGGTTTCCATTCTTAAGTTTAAAAAGTGATTAATACAGAAATAAACAGTTCATTTAAAGGGATAGTTCACTCAAAACTGAAGATTTGCATAATTTACTCATCCTCATGTTCCGGCACACAAATGAATATATTTTCTAATCATTTTTGTCTTTCCACTGAAAGTCCACACAACCAAAATTTTAACACTTTGAAAAAAGATGCTACGAAAATCCACATGAATCCAATGATTCACTCAAGTCTTCCCTAAAGATTTTAATCACATAGAAGTACATATAAAGCATTTCAAGTATAGCAAATGGAAGCTTACACATGCTTGCGTGACATGCAAAAACAAACCACATTGGTTTTCATGCATCAACATGTTTAGAGTTTCCATTTACCATATTTGATGTGCTCTATGTATGTGTTTAATCTTAATGTTTTTACTTTGTTTTTTGAAGAGTAATGTTGGTCTTAAGGGTTTGTAATGAGATAAGGGTGAGTAAATGATAATTGTAGTAGCACAGGTAGCATTTGTAAATGTTTGAATAAAATACAAAATGGTTTGAAAATTCTAGATTTAACATGAGCAGTTCACAGCAGCTTGTGCTCTCTGTTAGATTCACAAATCCTATCATGCTTTGGGAGAATTATGCATAAACCTTAAAGGAAATGAAACCAAGACCTCTGAACGTTGTTACGTGTCGGCACTGATCCTTTGATTTTAAGCCAAACTAAAGGTTTTTTGTTGTTGTTTACAAAGACTCATGGGCAATTCTAATCGCCTTCATGTTTGCTAATCCCAGATTTGTGTAAAGTCAATGAGAAACATTTGCAAATACACATTTTAAATTAAAAGTAATATTCCAAGTCTGGGGTCATCAGTTAGCTCCTTATCCTTGCAGCACTGGGAAATAATGGTGATTCATGTTTCATAATGACCTCTGAAGATTTGCTGTTGTGGTAAGGCAACATCATAAATCTGTGATAAATGAACTTGCTATAAGTATATAAAGTGTAAAATGATTTATTCTGCAACAATGCATACAAAACGGAGGAGACGCAGGCGTTCCTCACAAACATTGCGGTACAGAAAGGCAGCGCAGAATCTCAAACCATGTAAATTCAGTCACTGTAACACTCAAAGGGCTGAAAACCCAGAGAGGCGCATAAGATTTTCAATCTCAACTGTACATTTATGCTTATGGCTTCATCAGACACAAATACTTCCCACTTTCACCAAGCATTCTCACAGAACAGAAGCAGAGACCGTCTGAGCAAATCAATTTACTGCAAAGTAAGCTAAGATGCATGAATACATCCAGTAGCAAATTTACAACTTCAGATGAGTGAAGCCACAGAGCTATTTGGTGGTCAAGATCTAAGAAAGATGATGTGAAAGCGATGAAAGCACACTTTCACTTGAAGTTAATTGAATTTCAGCCGATATTTTTTTCCCGGTATATGTAAACATTCCTTAATGGTTTTCGCCTGTAGCATTATGAAGCTAAGGAAGGCTTATCTCCAAAGGCAACAGAAATCAACACTGGCTTGTCGATATTTGGCATTCAAAACACTTGGCAGTTGTTTTTAAAGAAAACTAACCAAAAAAGTAAAATAAAATAAAATCATCCACAGTATGTAGATTCAAGCAACAATGGGCATCCACCATTTTGTTGGTCCAAAAGTTTACAGAAATGTTAATAATAAGATACACATTATTTTAAATGACTGGAGAAATTCTAGATATTTTAACATCTGCTCATCTGTGATGATGGGTTTGTGTGGGTCACGTGTTCCCTCTGCCTGCGAGCCTCAAATGAGACCGCGTGTGAGGCCAAAACCGGCCGGCCAGCTCAGTCATCCCAAATCAGTCTAAATCCAACAGGATCAAGGCCACTATGACAGCAGTACCCAGAAAGTCTGAGAGCAATACTGAGAACCAGTATTTTCCTTCACCAAACTCAGTTACCCACTGTCTGTGGTCTGTTTCCCATAAGAGGTTTGCAAAGTTCAGCTTGTGTTAGTGTGAGATGCGTGTTATGTATATGCTGCTGTATGTCTGAGAGTTTCAGGTCTCCAAGTGCTGCCAAAACAAACTCCAACATGTCAGAGTTAGAAAGAATGTGCAGTTCTTTAGACATGCTCTAAAGAAACAAATCCAGTAGCAATAAAACATTCTTAAATGAAAACAGAGAGATCACATATAGGTCCGGAGTCTGTGTGTATGTGCGCGCGTGTGTGTTTGAGGCTGTCAGTGGCAGAGGCTTCAGTCTCAGCTCAGACCGATGCCCTGCTGTTTGCTGGAATCTGTGCACACAAAGAAGGTTTTGAGCTCTCCTTTGCCCTTCACATTGATCAGGCCACGACACTCACATGAATAGCCCAGCTTCTGCAGGACACCTGACGTCTCCTCTGTCACCTGCAACACAAACACGATCACCATTTCATTTTTTTTTTAATGACTTAGCTATTTTGAAAATCTAAAAATGAGAAGAGAATCATTATGATAGTGGATCTAGAGAGATGAAGTACCTGTATTTTACCCAGCTCTCCGGTGCTTTCCATCCGGCTGGCCACATTCACAGTGTTTCCCCAGATATCATACTGTGGTTTCCTGGCTCCAATCACCCCAGCAATCACTGGGCCGTGGTTTATACCTGCACAAACAAACAAACATGCTCAGATCATTGAACAAACTCTGCAAATATGACATTCACATGATGTAAAAAAAAAAGGTTAAAAGCACTACTCATGCAGAATATTGCGTTCCCACTTGCACTTCATGAATGACCCAAACTCAGGGCACATGCAGAGATGAGTTCATGTGGAGCAGAATTTTCTGCAATCTGTGCTGCTCTGAAAACATTGGATCTTGAACTGCTCAAATGTAATACAGCACAGTGCTGCACTTCACTCTAAAAGAGACAGCTGCAGCAGATAGATTTATTTCAGTTAACTTGATAAATCTCACTAAACCATTTTGGTTTTATTTCAATTAGACCTAGACTGTTCTGTTTTTAATGTCAGTGACATCACTCTTTAAACCTCATAATTTTGGCTCACACACTTACTTGAAGCACAAAGTAGATCCAGTGAGACAGTGAGTTTGATCCTCAAGTGACTGCTGGAATGTGCTTTTCCCTTTTTCCAATAAAGTCTTTTAGATGGGATTTGTATCTGTTATTATAATTTTTATCAGATCTCTGCCACAGATGGGCGATATGCACTCAGACTCTTAAATGGAGCGTTTATGAAGCATTTCATGCCAGTTCCTGAGTGCATCTGTTACCCTGAGCTGCTGAAGATGCCTGAGATCTCTCTTATGAGCTGCCTCTGTTTTTCAGTGAGATTCTCAGCTACATCCTGTATATATTGGTTTCATTTTAACCCTTAATGCAGAAGAAAGAGATGCAAAGTCTAAAAGGAAATATCTATGCAATACCTGAAGGTAAAATGTTTTTCATCCTAAATTGGCCTAAATGCAGGTATTAAATATAGCTGCAAGCAGCAATTAAGGTGCCAAGCACAACAGAGGTCAAATGAGGAGCTCAGGAACTGTCTTTAATTACTCAGTAAAGACCAGGGTTCTCCAACCCTGCTCCTGGAGAGCTACCTTCCTGCAGGCCCAAGGTCTAACACCTGTCTTTATTTAAGTAGCCCTGAACACCTTGATTAGCTGGTTCAGGTGTGTTTGATTAGGGTTGAATCTGACCTCTGCAGTATGGTATCTCTCCAGAAGCATGCTTGGAGTCCACTGTTAAAGAGATTTGGGACATATGAATTAAGTTCTTATCGTTCAATTCAGTATGCCGTTCCGAATCTAACGAGAAGTTATAAGCAAAAAGGTTATTTCTTATATCTTTCGACCAGTAGGTGGCACTGTACCAAAACTACTCATGTGCCTTTAGGTCATGTTTGTTATAACACATACCAAGTTTGGTCAGAATCCGCTGAAGCATTGCAAAGCTATAGCCTCATGTCCATTTTTGCATAAACTTTGTCAAGGATGAGTTCAAAAAAGTGGATTTTTTTAGAAAATTCAAAATTGTGAAAAATATTGACCCGTAGAAATTTAAATTTTGGTATGCGTTTGAGCCAAGGAATCAGAGGAAAAAAATAATTTTGCTTTTAGACTTTACGGTTTAAAAATTATTAGCAGAAAAACGAGTGCAAATTTGAACTGTTGGTGGCTCTAAATTGTTTGAGTTAGAGTCTCCAAATTTGCTGTGGTTAATGATGAGACTGTCCTCTATCTGTGTGCCAAATTTCAGAACTTTACCGCAAGCGGTTCTATATGATAAGATTCATAACACTATGTTAAAGCATTTGTAAAATACAGCATTTTACTACAAAATTTGAAATGGTCCACGCTCAAAATGGCTGACATAGGAATATTGTTTGATTCGGTATGCCACTCTGAATCTAACAAAATCAATCTTATTATTTTTGGTCAAACTGTTCAGAAAATGTACATTTTTATATCTTTTGACAGTAGGTGGCGCTGTGCCGAAACTACTCGTGTGCCCTCAGGTCATGCTTGGTATAACGTACCAAGTGTGGTCAGAATCTGCGAAAGTATTGTGAAGCTATAGCCTCATGTCCATTTTTGCATGAATTTCGTCAAATTCGTTAAACTTTACAAGAACTGTTTGGTCTATCAGAAATCTTTTGGTAACTTTTTTCCAGCATTTGTTGGAAGATGATCTGAGCCAAATTTGGTGAAAATCGGACAAACTGTCTAGGACGAGTTCAAAAAAGTAGATTTGAGCCAAGGAAGCAAATGAAAAAAGAATTTTGCTTCTAGACCTTGTGGTTCAAAAGTTACTAACAGAAATATGAGTACAAATTTGGCCTATTGGTGGTGCTGCAGAGTTTGAGATAGAGACTCCAAATTTGCTGTGTTTAATATTGAGACTGTCCTCTCTCTGTGTGCCAACCTTCCCACAAGTGGTTCTATGGGCTGCCATAGACTTCCAGAGAGGAGAAGGAGGAGGAGGAGGAGAAGAAGAAGAAGATAACAATGACGATGACCAACAGATACAATAGGTGCCTATGCATCTTTGGTGCTTGGCTCCTAATTTAGACTCCAAGCAATAACTGAGTAATTACCAACAGAGTAGAATTGAGGTTTCTGAAATCAGAATTACCGACACGAAGCCTGAACGTGTTGAAGGAGTGTCTGTTGATGCCGTCCAGCTTGCCGATCAGAGCGATGGCGAACTCCACCATGTTTCCTATTTGAGCATTCTGCCTCTCACGGTCCTGAGGGCACACACAACAAACTCAGTCAACCAGAGATACGTAAATTATGTAGCTTGAAGGGCACTTTTGGAAAACGCTGGGTGACCAGGGGTCAGAGAATAAAATGAACTGCATTGAAGAAAGGAACTTCACTTTCAGTTGGTTTTTAAACGTGCAGCCTCCTATTTTTTATCACCTCATTCATCAAGTGCACCTCAGTCACAAGTGCTGGTCAGTTTTGAAAAGGCTGGTCAGCCTTTTCATTTTCCATAATAATACAGTCAAGGTGAATTAATCTTAAAGCACGAATGTGTTATTAAAATTCATAAATTCTTTCAGCATGTTAACTTCTCAGCTATGTTCACTTCACGTGCTCTTATGTAAATCATATTCAAAAAAATAAATTCACTATAATTTCTTTTAAGTCAAGGACATGGCATTGTAATAACATGCGGCGGTGTAGTGATATAAGAAGAAATTCATCAGTCCATTTTTGGTAGATTTTGGTAGATTGATTTCTATCAAGCTTTTGAAAATCACTGTCATTTAAGATTTTTGCTACTTAATGAAACATTTTGAGGTTTTAAACATGCTGCAAATTACCTGTCGCTATGCACCAGTCATAGCAGCAATCCTTACACTATACATTTATTAATTCAGAACTAACTTAATGTATCTTTTTTGTTTTTTAGAATTAATAAGTAACCTTACTAATCAACCACTTAAGTAATTTAAATTTACAAATAAGTTTAACACCCTGTCTATACTCAAAGGAAGAGGTGTGTCAAACAAATTTTAAGTTTCAATGAAACAGAAGTAGATATTTTCTTCCATACTGTGATTATTGGGGGGGAAATGTAGGGCAGGGATTAGGTTCTATCCATCAGTTGTAAATTATGGAGGCAGATCTGAATGTGAGCTTGCAGGGGCAGGATTTAACCTGACTAAATATTTGGAGATTTCCAGCATGCTTCACATAAGCATAGATAAATGTTCATAATAAGATCAATAATATGCATTTAGATGTGAATTTTCCTTTGAAACATTACATTTAATGTGTGGATTGATCAGATTTATCTATTTAATTAACAAAAGGTTTTGCAATTCATTAAGTTACACTTCTTTTTTAGTAATCCTGAAGCTAAGCCTCAGGATATGCAAATACCGCCATCACTGATTGGTGCACAGTGACAGACGGCATACTCAAACTGCCTGCTTTCCATTTAGCAGCAAAAATGTGAGATAATAGCTACCAAATGTCAAAAGCATGACAGCAAAAGCTGACAATTTAAACCTACAATCAGCATGAGAGAGCATCCTCCTTCACTTTTTCTTGAATATACAAGATATCCAAGAGGTAAAGACAGTGGAGAAATTAATGCAGTGTAATCATTTATGAATTTTAAGAATGCATTTGTGGAGATCTATGTGTTTAAATTCCCTTTGCTCTAGATGTTCATATAGTGGTATGTGGTGTCTTTGCATACACTCTGTAGTGTAGTACCTGGCTGCTCTGTTCTGGAGGTCCACTCAGTCCTGCAGCAGCCATGTAAGTGCTGCCGATGGTTTTAATCTTCTCCACACCACTGAACTTGGGCTTAGACAGCAACTGCAGGTAAGGAGAGGAAGGAAGGGCCAAGTGGATATCAGTGTTTCATGATGTTATCTTACATTAAATGACAGAGAGAGAATGAGAGGATAATAAGAACTGAAAGAAAAAAGAGGGACAGCACTGAAACTCAGCGCTAGCAATACGTGGAGCCGGCATTAAGATCCCTCTGGTTGAACCAAGTTGCTGCCAGAACTGTTGGCCTAAACATTTTTGTAGTCAGTCAACCCAGGGCTTTGTTGTGGCGGTGATCATCAACAAGTCCTGGCCCTTTTCCAGCTGAATCCTCAATCCAAAAGCAGCTCACACAAAGAAGCAGCTGAAGTGGTACGAGTGTACATTTACACAACGACTGCCTCATTTCATTTAACTACCCAAGTGATAGTTGAGGTGATGCCCTTAGAGTTAAAAGCATTTTGGACATTGGCAGAGCACTATTCATATACAATGATTCATCCATTCATTCAGGGAATGACAGAAGAAGAAAGACAGTGGGATAAGGAGATCAGAGGAAAACCAGCACAAATGCGTATGCTTTGAGACATGAGACATGACATCACTCTGACCTCATCAAAGTCGGCGATGATCTCATTGAGGAGCCTCAAACACTCCAGTCCTTCTTTATTTATGTCACACTCAGTGTAGAACTCTTTGAAGTCTGGCACCGAGGCAAACATCACACATACGCAGTCATATGACTTATAGTACAGGTCCTGGAGAAGAGGATCAGAAAGACACATGCAGCAAGACCTCAATGCTTCTGCGTTGCAAACACATGGTACAACAGAAACAATAACAAAAAAATGTTTTATGACAGGACATTCACAGACTATGTGAATATATGTGTAAAGGTATGAGGTACGGTACAATTGATACATGACATGACGTGGGTGTTTTGAGTAACAGGACGCACTCAATGCACTCAATAATCAGAGGCACAGGACTAAATGTACTGAGACACCTGATGGGTTGTTTCACAAATAAAAAAATCTGCATATTAGAGAGTAAGAAAATAAAATGAAAAACGAATTCTATACACATTGGGCTATTGTTCAAAGGGTCAGTAAGATTTTTTTTTTTTTGAAGAAATTAATAGAAGGACAAATAAATTGATCAAAGGTGACAGTAAAAACTTACATTGTTACAAAAAACTATTTCTAAAAAAATGAGGTCGACGATTCCTGAAAAAAACTGTTTTCAACATTGATAATAATCATAAATGTTTTTGGGCACCAAATCTACATATTAGAATGATTTCTGAGGGATCATGTGACACTGTAGACTTCTTTCCAAAACATGAAAAAAAAATCTTACTGGCCTGCAAATTGAAACAGTAGAGTGTTACATTAACACAAAATTATTTCTAGACAGTGAGAAAAAGGAAATAAGACAAAACCATTGCACTTTTAGATAACTATAATACTATACTAACAATTCTTGAAAGAATGCAGATCAGAGAGGAACAGAAAAATCTTTGTAAATAAAAACTCATAAATCACAATAATTTTTTCAGGCCTACTTTCTAACTTAAAGTTTTGAATTTTTCTTAATTATGGTACAGTATGGACTGTGGTAGAAAATAGTTGAGAGGTTACTAAAATACAGTCTGGGGTGATCTGGTATTCTCTGTATAGTGTACATTGCGATCTTACAGTATGATATTGGAATGGTATTGCATGATATTATCTTGCGTGGTATATGGCGGTGTTTCCCAACCTTTTTTGTCTTATGCACTGCCACAACCCAATCTGTACAAACACTAATCTTACACACATTATAAAAAGATCTGCAAAATCATGAAATTATTCAAAGTTAGTAATTTTAAAGAATTAACACTTCCTGTTTCAAATATTCAACAAAGCAAAAACTAAATCTTTCCAAGTGCCCTCTGGAACCGGCTTAGGTACCCCTGGTTGGGAATCACTGGTATATGTCTGGTCTTGTATGGGAGGCATGAGGTTGTGACATGAGACATACAGGCTCATCCTATTCATTTGAAGCCGGTTCCTACCTTGTATTTCCGGTTTAGTAAAGAGATAGTGGACAGCAGCCCCACCTCATTCTTTTTGTTCTCGCCCACGAAGAGAGCGGCCACATGTGCAGGGAGAACATTCTCCAAAAGGAGACGGTTCAGGTTTTCGCACAGCTCGACTTCTTCCTTATCGGCCAGGTTCTTGTTCTTCAACAGGAAGTCTTGACGACAGCAGTACTCATTCTGAGAGGAAGAGAGAGAGGACAGAGCAAGGATGGCTGTAATTCTCTGCCCTGACAGTATGGCACTGTATGTCTGTGTGGTATGAGGTGATTACCTGGCGGGATATGAGCAGCATGGTAAAGAGGAAGAGTGTGATGTAGATGCAGCTCATGAGTTGTGGGTGCTTCATAAGTCCTGCTTTGCACAGCATCAAACTGTCCTCCACACTACAACAGACGAACACCGGACATGATTATACTGGAGATGCACCAATATTACAATTCTGGCTAATACTGATAATTATTTCCATGTTAGGGCCATTCAATTCTATACTATTTTGTCTAAATAAATGTAAAATAACACACTAAAAATCAAATGTTCAGAAAAAATCAAAAAGTCCAGTATGAAAAATAGATATTTTGAAATTTTCTAAAGATTAGATTTAAGAGTGTTATTCAAACATTAATAGATTATCTTTAAGTGAGTGCTAAATGATGGCAAAGATAATCTAAATGGGGGGAGGGGTAGGGTAAATAAGCATTAAATATGCAATAATAAAAATTATATGACAATCAACTGCATGTGTGTTTATGAGCGTGTACCAGCTGTGGTTCCTGTACAGCAGGCAGCTGTAGCTGCTGAAGAGATTTTCCTGAGAGTAGAAGATGATGATGTAGGAAATGGTAGAGACGATGAAGAGGAAGGCCACCTTCAGCTCCAAACTCACCCTCAAAAACACGCCACAGGCAATCAACGCCAATATACAATTATATACAGAATACTGGAAAGACAAAATCATACATAAACAAAATGAGTCATTTCTGTACACGTTTCCCCCCCAACAAGACAGTTATAATACTCTCACAATCTCAAATCAGGGATATGACAAATCCTCATTTACAAAGATGTGAAATAAATACAGTAAATAGTGTAATAAATAATGCAAACAATTTGTTATATATAAAAATAACAGAAGTTTAGAGTATGTCTCCATGTAGCTATCCAGTTAAACGTGTGTGTAATGTATGTGCTTGCTACTCACAGGCAAATATGGAAGGTCATTTACAATAGGTGGTTCAGGAATGCTGCTGTTATTTTGTTGACATAAATTTTCTGGGGTTTTAAAATACTGTGGAGTGAAAAGGTTTGATAGTCAAAAATGTTAAGAGCCCAAAACATATACCAACAGTATTGTCTAAGCATTAGAAAAAGCATTACAAAGTTGAACATGGCGATGATGACTATGACTGCGGTGGCCACGGCTGCCAATGGGAGGCGCAGAAAAGGTCTCTTAACCACTGCTTCTGAAAGATCCGAGAGCCACGTACATGACTTTAACTTCTCTGGAAACATCCTCTGAGAAATAGAGAAAGAAAAAGAAGGGAAAAACAGCTGTTAAAAAAAGACAGAGCTGGATTTGACCCGAGCAAAAAGCTCAAGGTTACAGAAGCCAGAATGTGTTGGAAAATGCAACAGTGTATTTGAATGGGGCAGAGAGGACACTGGAAGGAACACTGTGTGCATGTCACTGTAAGTATATGTATTTATATTTGTGACACTGTAGCAAATGTCAGTCTGTTTTTAGTTATTTCACATTCCAGTATAAGTCAGTGCCAACAATGGACACAGCATATGACATTCTCCACATAACAGTCCCGTACACAGCAACACAGAGTCACTGCGTGCTCCAGCATCTATAAAACCACAGGGGGGTGGACCTTTATTGTGCTAGACACACAAAAATACCCCAGAACCCATTAGACCAACTGAATGTCTGTGCTAAGGCAAAGGAAGGCAGTGGTGGTCTAACCTGTATATGACCTGCAAAACAGATGCACAGAGTCAAAAGCAGAACACACGCCAACACCGCAAACGCCAGCCCCAGCTTTTCACGTCTGTGAGAGAGAGAGACAAAGAAAGAGTCATATATTCTTCAGAACAAATGGTTGTAACATATGAAGACACGTTAAAGGTCAAGTCAAGTCTGTCTATGGTGTTCAGCTTGTATTCATGACACTTACTGCTTGGTAACAAGCATCTGGATGATGAAGATGCATAAAAAGATGAAGGTGGCACAACCAATGTAGTATTTAAAACTTGGCATCTCTATAGTCCTGTACTGAGAGAACCACACACACATACTTTAATATCTATTTATTTCTTTTTTTTTAACATGCGTACAATACACAGTGTATGAAATAAAAAAAATCCCAGTCAAAAAAAATGTTGAGACATTTAAGTTAACTCTAGTAAAAAAGTAATATATTTAAAATACATTTATTTCATACTAAGTAGAGTTTAAATCTATTAACATATTTACTGACATATCGCTTGAGAATTACTGATATAAAAATTATAATTAAACTTTATTTGGAGTACTACTTGTGCACAATGCACATTTCTTAATATTAAACCTAAAATGTGTTTTAATGTCACTATTGATGAGGATTGGATGATCTTTGAATGATATCAGTCTTTAAATGCAAGATATTTAAAGTGTACCTGAAGTATACTTGCAATAGTTCCACTTTAGCACAATCAAATATATTTCAGTATATCTTTAGTTGGACTTCAGCACTACTTCCACACAATTAAAGTGCATTAAGTACAAAGTTCCAATTTAGCAGACTTTAAGAATACCAGTTTAGTATACTAAAAGTACAATTGCAGGGTATTTTTATTAAGTACATAAATATGTAAATGTATTTGTAGTATACATAGCATAAAATAAATGTATTTCAAATTCATTTTAGTATATTAATTTTCACTAGGGAAGCCCATAGTAAAATACCTACCTGCTTTTCCAGGTCTCTTTTAGTAAACCACAGTGTGAGGCCAGAGATCTCTTCAGACTTCACCCACTGCCTGCAAACACACGAACAAACACAAAAACTCTCTTCATTCGTTATCATGCATACTAAATGTGCAACTTTAACCAAGCTGGACTTAATTCCATCCAAAGTGATTTAACATGCTTGTTACGACTAACTTGCTGGAGCTCAAATCATTGATGGTGGTGGTCATCTTGTCATGAAGTTCTTCATCAAACTTAGTCTTCTGTGATTTATTCCTACAGAGAGAGCAGACACAGATCATAGAGACAGAACACACTTTGTGCCCATGAAGTAACATACTCACACACACAGTGCACATGTCTACATGTGCATGAGCACTGTAGGATAGGAAAGATGCTCATAGCTGTTGTCATGCTGTTATTAAGTTATATTTGACTGCAGCCAGTAGAGGCGAAGCTTGGGTGAATGTGTGTGAAGTTCGTAGTTATAAACGACTTTGCTAGTTTTGTGCTTTGTGTAGTTAAGGGATCTGAATAGACCATAAGAGAGAAGAGTTCTAATTTAGTTTTGTTGAGAATTGAGAACGTGTGTGTATTTGTGCAAATGTGTGTGAGGGCCGTGGCAGGCAGGATGCCGTGTGTTAGTTTAAACCCCTGAGAGAGATTGCGAGAGTCCCCTTGCAATGTGCCTCAACACGGCTCAGGAAGGAAAAATACAGTTTCCTTTCTCTCTCTCTCTTTGCAAGCAGAAACACATACGCTTATCTAAGCCAAAAGTGCACCGTAATCTGGAAACACACCACAGGTGTACTGCGGGAGTGCAGCTATGGTCATGCTAACTGTATGACCAGTTAGCAGCATCTCACTAAGCGTTTGCATTGTTAGTGTTGAAACTACGGGCCCCATAGAGCTGGCTGAGCCAGTATGGCTCCACTCACTTATATGTGCTCAAAGGAGGGGCAGGTAAAGAGAAGGGCTCCTCAAGAGACTCATCAAAGCTGTCAGAGAGCAACAATGAGAAAGACAACTTCAGCATCGCTGCTTCAGTCAGCAAGACAAAACCAGAGGCCATACACCTTGTTTGTTTTTTTTTCCATTGAGAGACAAACAAAACAGACAGATAGATGATACAAACACAACTCACCTCTCAGTAATTTTGGTCTGTACTGATCTAAGAGGGATGTCCTAAAGACAGAGACAAATATGAGCATCGCTCATTAAGAGTTGCTTTTCATCATCAAAACATGTTCTGCATACAAAGATCATTTTATTGATGAGATTTTTTGACCAAAAACACCATAACAGATATAAGAGTAGTCCAAATAATTATGTCTTCTGATATCATTTGACAGATTTGTGTGAAGAACAGAACAAATAGACTGAATAAAACATGTCATTTTGAAGTCATTTTATGGTTTCATAAGATTCAGTATGTAGTAAACAAACCAAATGGACTGCTTTCATACTTTTGGTCCTTTTATGAAGCTTGACGGTCACAATAAAAAAAATAAATAAAAAAAATTATGCAAACATTTTGTTTTTGGACGATCATTTAAAATTTCAATGTTTAGGTCTACCACAGAGTCTGATCTGCATTTTTTCACAATTTTCCTATGGCTTCGGAAACCCTTTTTACTACCATTTGCCTAATTAGCCAAAAAAGGAGATTTGTATGTCAGACAGTTCAATAAATTTGACAGACAAAATGGCAGATAACAATGAAGCTCATTAGGACAGCAATTTTATTGACTATTTGGGCTGTCTATCATTTATCTGTCATGAGGTCAACTGTCATTTTTGAGCATTTATTCCTTTCATATGTGTGTCTCTGACCTTGCAGCGACCCTTTCCATTGACCATAGCATCTGTGCTGAATTCCTCTCGGCTCTGCAGATGGGCAAAAGGTTTGACAGCCCCCCACGACTCCAGGAAGCGTGTCATACGCACAGATGCTCGCATCTTCAAACCATCACTCACACGAGGCTTGGTGACATTGGGAGCCATCAGTGATGAGTCTTTTGACTAAAAACACAAATATAAACAACATGATCATATTCATATACAGTGACATATATATGTGGCAGGCACACACTGCTCATGTATGATTTAATGTTTCTACCCGTGGGTCTATAACCAGATATGTCTTGACGTTAAGCTCTTTAAGGTAGAGGTCTCTCAGGTGACCATTCCCCTCCTCCACCTCATACGCTTTGTTCAAGTGCTTCAGAGTCGCCTCTGTGATGTGAACTCGTCTAATGGAGAAAACATAAACGTAGCATCTTATGATACTGACAGTATTCTGTATGCAACTTAAACAGTTCTTGTTCTTGTTTGATAAGCAATTTTATTGTTCATACCCAGGTAATCCACCTGACTCCATATGATTGGCTAAGGTGACATCATGTGACCACACATCAAACTGCCATTTCCGTAGGCCAATCACACCACAGAGGACATTTCCAGAGTGCACACCTACTCGCATGTTAATATCCACACCTGTTGCGTCACGCACCTGCCTGCAAGTGATGATTAGAAAAATATTCAGCCTGTCATCTGCCACATGTCTTGGCCAGTGCTAGGAAAAACACTATAAGGAGAAATGCTGTGCTAATAATGATTAACATGTTTTATAAACATATATAGACTTACTTGATGGCTTCACACATGTCCAGGCCCATTTTAACACAGTTTTTGGCATGATTTGGCAGGGAAACGGGGAGGCCAGAGACACAGTAGTAACAGTCACCAAGAATTTTTATCCGCATACACTCATTCTCCTACAGGGGAACACACACAAGCACACGCTAGTCATCTTCAAAAGACAGTTAATATGTACAATTCAAAGCACAAGTATCTAATTTACAAAATCAATGATATTTTTGTTTAAGAACCAAACTGACTGATTGAATTATAACAAACTGAATTATATAATAATCATTAAATCACACACAGTGTCATTCAAAAGTGTTTTCAAAGACATACTTTTATTCAGCAAAAATGCATTCGATTAATCAAAAGTTAGAGTGAAGACAATTCTAATGTTACAAAAGATCTCCATTTCAAATAAACTGTTATTTTAGGTGATCTGTTCATCAAGGAATCATGAAAATAATGTACAACAATTTCCACAAACATGTTAAAAATCAGAAATGTTTCTTAAGCACCAAATCAGCATATTAGAATGATTTCTGAAAGATCATGTGACACTCAAAACTAGAGTAATGGCTGCTGAAAATTCAGCTTTGCCATGACCGGAATAAATTAAATTTTAAAACATATTAAAATAGAAAACAATTATTTTAAATTGCAATATTATTTCACAATACTACTATTTTTACTTTATTTTTGATCAAATAAATGTTGAGCATAAGGGCATATTATATACATTCAGTTATATATAGTTATACTTACTTTTGCAATCTGGTCAAATTTTCCAAAAAGTTCATTCAGCATAACCACAAGCTCCTTAGGAGAACAGTCACTGGCCAGACGTGTAAAACCCACGATGTCAGCATATAGGATGCTAGCAGAAAGCGGATAAAAAGAGACACTTATGTGTTTTTGTAGGTAATTTTAGAAGTGAAACAAAGGGGGAAAACATGCCTGCTAGTTTGAATCTCAGGTCAGGTCAAATAGGAAGAGGAGACATTTAGGAGTTGATATGACTGTGCTGAGCCCTACTTAATGAGGAGAACAGCAGCAGCTCAGAGTCAGCTGTCTGAATGCCCAGGAAATAATAAAAACTTCATAAACACGGCTCATGGAAGTTAACCTTTAAGACCCAGCTGTTCTCAAAGCTGACTACAGGAACAGACACACACACGCACACAATCCATGTCATCACGCTCCTAATGAACAGTTTCAAAAAGAGAGCGGAGCCCATGAATTTCGGCAGGTGAACAGCTCTCTATTGTTTGCTCACACATACAGGTGAGTGAATCTGTGTTCTATCTGAGCAGCTGTAAAGGGAGGCAAACAAGCCGTCTATCTAAATATAAACAGCTGCCTGAGAACCGAGCATTGTGAACATGGGACAAAGAATATTAATAGATGCATCCCATCCCCCATCGCCACTCTTGGGGTTGATGGGAAATAAAACTAATTAAATGAGAGGCCTCATGATGAGCACTCTGAGAGTCAGGGCTAACAGACTGACCATTCATTCACTATCAGGACTTGATTAATGAGTAATTAAATTAGAGCATGGAAAACACAGAACAACACACAAACAACTCTAGATATGCATGACGGTGTATATGTGTGTTTGCACATGACGTTACCTGACGTTCTCATGTCTCTTCACGTAAAGACTGTGGAAGTTGTTATCACGGACCATTCGCTGCTGCTCCTCTTTATCTTTACACTTGCAGCGCTCCATTATGGCCAACTTCATCTTCATGGAGATGTACACAGGAAGCACTGACTGTAAAAGGTTTTCCTACAACACAACAAACAAACAAACACACACACATACATTTAATGATAATACCCGTGATATCATTTATCCAGTTCTGTAAATGTAATTTAATTTCTATCTCTTATCTTGAGTGTCCTATTCTTTCACAGTCAAACTATTGTTTGACTGTAACAGTTTAAGTGTCAACAGGCTAAGAGATCTGGATTATGAGAGGGTAATGGGAAACTAACAGATTATACTGTATCTTTCAGAAGAAAGCATTGTCTTTACCGTGTCTTGTAAGGACACTATTGCCCTGTGTGTAAAAATTTTTGTCTTTAAGGTTCACCATTAGCACACTGTTTCTGAGATTCACTATACTGAACGTATACCGTCAGGGTGGTTAACAGCCAGTCATTAAACTCTACCCTGCTTTTGTTCTCCTTACTTGATTTCACTTCCTCGACAACACTCAAAACAAACCGAGAAACAAAAAGAAGTTTAAGGACACAAGAAGTTAAGCCTATTTCAGTACAAACCTCCTAGATTCACTTTTCAATGTCTGATATAACCATCAGCTGTCAGATTTGAAGATAAATAAAAGAATCATTATATAAAATCATTAAAAAGAAAAAATTCCAAAATTTCAAGAGAAAATTTCTAAAAGCCAATATTCAAAGTTCATTTAAAGTGAAGGTTGTTTAAGCCTTATGTAGTTTGAATACCTGAGCAGACTGAAGAGAAATTCAAAGTATGAAGGATTTCAGTCTTTTATTTGAAGAGAGATTTGTTTGAAAGCTATGTGGCTTCTAGAGTGTTGATAAGGTGTTTGTCAGTCCCATCAATTCAAAAACATATAAAAGAAAAGGCTGTAGAACTGTGCAGAGTTAGATGGACTTAAGACTAAAGCCCAATTTATACTTCTGCGTCGAACCTACGCTGTAAGCTGTGCGTAGCCCGCGTAGCCTATGCCATAGCCTGACGTGCACCTCTCCAAAAATGTAACATCGCGTCAATTCTGCGCAGACCGCAAGCGCTCTGATTGGTCTGCTAGAACCCCTCTCTCTGTATGTACTTGAGTTTTGTGTGTGTTTATGTGCACTTCAATATATTTTAATGTTACACCTTCTTATTTAAAATAAAACAAAGCAAAGAAGAAGTATCTTATCATTTATTATACTACATAACATTATGCATCACTAAGTTAGTTGTCCGCGACAAACAATGTCGATCTGCCATGGTACTTGTCCTTGTGGAGACTGAAAGATTGCTATCTTCTCCTGTTCTGTTGTTGTCTCCTTTTTGTAGTTTTAAATAATGATTTAATGATTTGATATTTATTTGCCATCGTCACGGCTATAATGCTTCTCCGACGAGCCGCTTCTTCTTCGGCTTTTGCCGTAGTACGTCGACGCAGACATCGACGCAGAAGTATAAATGGAAACTGACGCATAGCCTATGGCGTAGGTCCGACGCAGAAGTATAAATCAGCGTTAAAGTACACTTATTTCAATTAGTGCATGGTATGTGCATACTTTACATGCACAGCCATTTTTCTAACCACATGTACTCTCTATGCTTAGTTCACATACGCGCCTTTAATATTTTTGCACTAATTAGTTTGTCCAAAAGGTGACAACACTGGACCGTGACACTGTTTCACAGTCAAAAAAGAAACATGAGACAGAAAACAAGCAAAAAAAATTACGGGACATGACAACAATAATATGTTAACAAGCAACTTTAGTTTAAGCAAGTACAAAGAAATCGGTCATAACTTCTGGAGAGAAATAGTGCAGACACTGAACAAGGATTAATCTTTCTAGTGCTATCCATTTCTAGTCTACGCATTCTGTCTGTGAACACCTGTGTTCGCGCACACTATCAAATGAAGGGAAATTTAAAATGCGTTCACTTCACACGTTCATGTCAAAACTGAAGCACGCTTTGCGCTTTTAAGGAGTTACAGCTGAAAAATGTGGCCTCATTTTTGAAAAAAATAAAAATAACCCATGTTTGTACAATAATAAATTTGTATGCATAAAAATTCTGACAGTTTGACAGAGTTAGATACTCTTGCATAATAGACAGTATAAAACTACTTGAGCATTATATTTACACAGAGGATTATTTGCATTTGTTTCTCCTATATGTATGCTTTGGCTGTGTCTGTGATTTGTTGGAGTGAAGTTGTATGGGCACCTGCTGTCTCTTCTCAATCTCCAGTTTCATGCGAATGCCAAGGCAGCGAAGAGTATCGTGAAATGTCTGCCTGAGAGCTTTCTCCATCAGAACATTATGAAATGCACCAACCATAATTCCACAAACAAACACCACAGCATTTGACAGCAACTAGAGAGAGAGAGAAAGAGGGAAACTGACTTTTAACATTTTAACTTTGAGGTGTTACATCCTTTTCAGCTTCTTTACATACAGGTTAGCTGAAGCTGAAAACCTGCTTTCCTTTCAACCAATCAGAAACTGATTTTTTTTACCTGATTGGTGATGTGGTGATTGGTGAGTTTGGGGGGTAACCCGACCACTGTGAGGTACACCGAAAGAACAACGATGTGAGACAGAGAGGACATGATACTCAGGGTCACAGCATAGCTCAACTGGAATGGCAGCATTGTGTAGATTGTAATGATGATGAAGAGGAAGAAGGGCACCTGGACAGAATGAGATGAAAAGTGCAACATTAATATTTAAGACTGACAAGTATTAAATTACCAGTTACTGACAATATTGCATGTTTCAGTGCATGACAGAGAACACATAAGAATGCTGTTTTTGTCATGAGAAAATCTAAATAAAATATTTTAAGCTAGTGTGTGTTACCTGGTCCCATGGTTGTATTGGTATTTTGGTTTCTGTGCTGAAAATAAAGGTGAAGCCCATTGTGAGGTGTGTGGCCCACACGGCGAGGCCGAGTAAAGTTCTCCATCTCTGAGAGAGGGTCTCTGTACACACTAATATGAACACAGCCAGGAACAAACACAACGCTCCTCCCACAACTCCCACAAATACACCATGGACCTTTGCATCCTGAAACACACACACACATGGATAGAGCAAGGTGTTAAGGGCAAACATACATATCACATAAGCCAGCTCATTCAAGGGGTTTGGAAAAAGCAATGTGTGTGTGTGTGTGTGTGTGTGTGTGAGTGTGTGGAAGTAGGTGTATGTGCTAGAGTGCATAAGCTTTGAAAAAAAAAATAAAGAAACCTGTTCAAAAGAAACTTGTTAATGCTCTCTCTAGAAAAACGTTGTGAATGTGCATGCATTTGTGCATGCAGTCTTTCTTGGAAACATTAGTTTTGCACATTAGTTGTCATGGAGCCATTAAGGGACTATTGCTTCCCACACTATTCCTTCTATATTTCCCCCTTAAGGCAGAAAAACACAAACATAAAAACACAGAAGCCAAAAATCCTTAAAAAGCTCCAGAGATCACTTGATTCCATCTGTCACAGAGCTAACACTAGTATAAAACCAGACACCATCTGAGGGAGCTTTTTTTAAGATTTTTTTTTTTTTTGGCATTTTTGCCTTCATTATGATAGGACAGTATGATGACAGGAAGTATGAGAGAGCGAGGGGGACAGGATCAGGAAAGGCCCGCAAGCTGGAACTCAAACTCAGGGCGCCCAAAGCGCAACGGCACTATATGTCAGTGCGCTGCCAACGAGGCTATCGGCACCCATCTGAGTGAGCATTAATAGCTGCAACACAAAACTACGACCAGGGAAATATTTTTTGATGAAGTCTGATGAGCATATATATCTATTTACTTTTATTTATATATATAACAGTTAGCTCCGCTCTTCAGATTTGATGTTTGCACATTCCAAACAGGCTGTGCATTAGTGGTGGGGATTTTTAGTGACTGTTTTGGCATGTTACATCAATACACAAGGACGTGGTGACAAGTGACTTTGTGGACTTTATGAGTGACTCATTTAAGTCATCTACTCAACTGATACATTCAAACACACCAATTCATTAAGAAACAAAACAAGTGACTTATGAGTAAGTCATTGAATCATTTACTATGCAGATTATTTCTAAAACACTGATTCGTTCAGGAACGAATCATCACTACAGTGTGAGTGCTCTGAGATGTGCAATGGTCCATTCTGCTGTGGTTTCTTTTGGAACTTCTTTTGATTGGTGGAGAATTCAGCTAATCAAAAGCAACAGTAAAGACTTTTACACAAAAATATCTATTTCAAATAAATGCTGTTGACAATTCAGCTATTAAATATAATTTAAAATATATCAAAATAGAAAATGGTTATTTTATTTTAATAATGTTTCAAAATATTACTGTCTTTATTTTGATCAATGAAAAATTGGTGAACAAAAGAGATTTTCAAAAATATTAAATACATATATTGCAAAAACCTTACCAACCTCAAACTTTTGAACAGTAGTATAATCTCTACACCAGTCATAGAATATCTATATAGAGTCAGAGTTAATAAAGGACAAAGCAAAATGATTAAATGACACTATCAGACTACAAGTCCATACCTATATGTTGGCAAATCACAGCACTGGGTCGACCCCACCACTCACCCACGCACCAATATACACACTCACCGCAGTGAGTTCTCCACTCATGTTAAGTCAACCACTCTGAATTACCACTGAGCTACATTACTGACTTTAGAAATACATACCTCAGTCCATAAGCACACACACACACACACACACACTCCTACATACTCCCATCATCCTATGGGCTTTGTGAAAGTTAAAATAAATAGTAAAACACAACACACACACACACACACACACACACACTTGCCCACACAGAGAGAGCCACACTGGTTGTAATTCTGTTCCTCCCACGACCCGTTGGTGTTGAGAGAGGAGGTTACAGAAGTTCGCACAGATGGTATAGTGCTTATCTGCTAAAGAGATGAACAACAGCGGTATGGAAGGAGCGTTCACGGCCCCTCTTCACATCCAGCTGACTCCAGAGAAAGTTTATGTGCGAGTTTATGTGAGAATGTGACAGAGAGAGAGAGATTATTATACAATGTGCTACATATTCCCCAAGAAAAAAAACATTCTGATGGACCTGGCATAAACTGGCAATTATTACAATTAAAACACTCAATTTCCTGACACGGACAATGCCAGTTCACATCAGCATTGTGATCGTCAGACTTCAGATTACGCAACTACAGAGGATCAGCACCTCAGTCGCTGCAGGATTATGTAAGAGAGGCTGATTCAATCATCAGAAACCATCTGAACAGCAAGGACAAAACTGATCCAGTGCATGTTGAATATTGTCTTTGCTGTGACAGTTACTGTCTTTCCTAACATTAAGTGACTTGTTCAACAGCGCACACTTGCGTGGGTGAGTGTTTGACCTTGGCTGACTTTGGATTGTGGGTGTGTGTAAGCATGTAGTGCATTTGCATGAGTTTAGCATCTCACCAGTTTCAGGCTGAAGAAGAGCACTAGCAGTGAGGTACAGGTGAGCATGCTCAGTCCCAGCAACTGAACGAACGGCTGGTATTGGCTAATGCCAGAAAATTTCCTGTACAGTGCTTCCTGTTTCAACTTCTGCTCGTTCAGCAAGTACTTCCCTTTTCCTGGCATTCTGACCAATGGCAGTGCGGCGACTGAATAATACTGGCCAATCAGAGCAGAGCGATCAGATGGCACAGAAATACACCACCTCCCATCCAGCAGAGTGCAGCTATGCTGAAATCCCCATAGAAACCACGTGAGAGTGTGTGGGAGGTCATTCCAGTGCAGAACACTTCTGCTCTCCCCTCCAGAGCACCATTCTGTGCATGTCCTTGACGATCCTTCTTCGTTCTGTATTCACTCTTTCAGCACTTTTCGTCCTCACTCTGGTGCCTCACTCCTAGTCCTGTTGGAGAGGGCTTCACGATACCACGGTGTGTGTATGTTGGATGCGAGGGAATGCAATGCAATTACAGATTCTTCCAGTCCAAAAATTCCTGTCACACAAAAAATAGAGAGAGTTATTTATTAGATGTGTTACAATGATTAGACTAATATGACAGCTCTATAGTCATTCTGACCCACTGAAGAGCCAAGAAACTAAAATCAGGAACTTTTCATTTAGAAACTAACTCTGTTTCTTTCAAAATCTGTTGAATCATGCAAATTTAGAGAGCATATTTTCGGGTCAACTCCTTAGATCTCTATAAACACTGCTCTGTTCAGTCATTCCCACACTGGAAGCTCTCTGTGTCTGTAAAAAGGCTTTTGGGTAGAGTTCAACATTTGTGTGGATTCAGTCCTCTCTTCATTACAGAGCCTAATGCTGATGGCTGCTGTCCATGGCATCCTCAGCCAAACCTCAGCTACAACTCACACTGAGACGAGCAACGCTCTCCAAACCTGAGTGAACACTGGACACAGAGTATGTGAACTCTGTCCTGCTTGACACAGAGAGACCTCGGTGCAGAGAGTGGTTAATGGTCTTACTGCGCTTGATGTAGTCACACTGCAAACATGCAGACTTTACAGGAAAGGAAAACAGTTTAAAAATTTGGTGTCAGTAAGATTTTTAAAGAAATTAATACTTCTATTCAGCAAGGATGCATTAAATTAAGCAAAAGTTACAGTAAAAACCCTTTATAGTGCTGCAAAAGATTTCTATTTCAAATGAATGCTGTTATTTTGAACTTTCTATTCATCTAAGAATCCTGAAAAAGATACATTCTGATTTCCACAAAAATATTAAGCAGCAACTATTTTCAACATTGATTATAATAAGAAAGGTTTCTTGAGCTTGAAATTAGCATAATAGAATGATTTCTGAATGATCATGTGACATTAAAAACTGGAGTAATAACTGCTGAAAATTCAGCTGTTTGTAATATTACTCTACAATATTACTGTTTTAAAGGGATAGTTCACCCAAAAATGAAAATTATGTCATTAGTTACTCACCCTCATGTCGTTCCAAACCTTTGTTCATCTTCGGAACGAAAATTAAGATATTTTTGATGAAATCCGAGAGCTTTCTGACCCTGCATAGACAACAAGGATCCTACCACATTTAAGGCCCAGAAAGGTCCCAAGAACATCGACAGAATAGACCAAGTGACATCAGTGGTTCAACGGTAATTTTATTAAGCTATGAGAATACTTTTTGTCCGCAAAAAAATAAAATAATGACTTTATTCAACAGTTCTTCTCCTGCAAATCACGTCATCCACCATTACGGAGAGTACGGAGAGTACGTAGAGCACGCATGCGCTGCACCTTGTTTACGTTCTGAAGAAAGCACACGCATGCATCGTGGTATTCTCCAAAATGGCGCTAGGGTGAACCGGAGGAGACGAATTGTTGAATAAAATCGTTATTTTAGCAGTTTTTTTGTTTGTTTGTTTTTTAAAGTATTCTCGTAGCTTCATAAAATTACAGTTGAACCACTGATGTCACATGGACTGTTTTGTCAATGTTCATGGTACCATTCTGTGCCTTGAACATGGTAGGACCCTTGCTGTCTATGGAGGGTCAGAAAGCTCTCAGATTTCATCAAAAATATCTTAATTTGTGTTCCGAAGATGAACAAAGGTCTTACAGCTTTGGAACAACATGAGAGTAATTAATGACAGAATTTTCATTTTTGGGTGAACTATCCCTTTAACATATTTTTGATTGAATAAACTAAATATATAGACTAAATCTAAAAAATTAGATATACTAGTTGACCTCCTTTTCCAACTAGGTGATTAGTTCATCATCATTATCATCATCATGACCCATCCCTGATCTAAATGCGCCGGAAAACAACCTGCATTAGTACATCCTCATCCTCAGGTGGAGGAAATGGTCCACAGGGTCCAAATGCGTCCAAAGGTCATGATTTCTCATTGCAGGTTATTAATGTTTGAGGAGCGCAACCAGATGATCATGGAAGCGTAAGCAACAGCTTCACATCTGAATGCACACACACCATGAAACGCACCTATGAGTAACCATCAAGAGTGTTTCAAGCGATGCTAAACCTGGATATGCTGACGCATTGCTGACAATATGACTTGAACTCAAAAGCAAATATTATAATACAACATTTTTGTCTGTGTTCTCATTTCCTGTAAATTCATTGGATTACTAGATAAGTATTAGAAATATCCTCTAATACTATTACAAAAGCTTAAAGCTAAAGGACACTATTTAAGGTGAAAGACAGAAAGGAACAGAGAAGGTGAAGGACTGGAAACTACAACACAGAGAGAAAGAACAAGCTCCAAAGCTCCACTGAAGTGACCCTGAAAAGAAGCACAGAAAATAGTAGAGAGAGAGAGAGAGGCGGAGAGAGAGTGATAGAGAACTGGGATGCTCCGTGATTTTCTCTTTGTTGAGGGTCATTAAAGACTGAATTACAGCACCGTGTCACTCTCTCACTCTCCCAGACAAATGCACCCAAGCCAACAAGCGGCCTTTATATTCCCAAACTAAAGTTACCATGGCAAAGGAACAATCCAATAGGGCAATAACAGAAAGAAAGAAAGAAAGAAAGAAAGAAAGAAAGAAAGAAAGAAAGAAAGAGAAAAGGGTGGGAGAGACAGAAAGAATGAGAGTGAATAGTCTCTCCATGCGGAAACAGAGAGGGTCAAATCCTCCTGGCTGCTGCTGTAGCTCCTGGAAGTGCAGGCACAAGAGTGGTGAAGCTCTGAACCTACACAAGGATCTGACGCTTAACATGACACAAGCACAGCACTATAATCAGGCCGCCTCCTCAGGGCCAAACTTTATGCAGCTGCACATGAACAGCACAGCAGACTGCAGCGCAGACCAGTGACTGTGAGACATCACTAATGCTCCACACTATTAACAAGAGAGTAATTTATTTTCCAAGGAAGCAATAACATTCACATCACCTACCCAGGTCCATTATGTCATACATAGACTAAAAGTAGGAAAAACTTATCAATGCAATGGAAATGCTTATATTGTTACTCAAATGTGCACTGAGAATCCCTTCTCAAACAATGAATCCAACATTTTGAGGCAAAAATCAACAGCATCATCATAATTCTGCATTCTCTCACTCGTCATCATACTCCCTCCTCATATCGTTCCAGACTTTTAAGACATTCTTCTTTTCTGGAACATAAACTTATACACAAAAAGATATTTTGAATAATGTTTTTGTCCATACAATAAATGTTGTTTGGACCCCACTGACTTTCAAAACATCATGAGACATGAAGAGCCCCTCTTTCACGCTCATCTTTCATCTGCACTTCTGTGGAAAAACATGTGATGGAGAAAAGAGAAGACAGGCAGAAGGAAGTGCATGTGTGTTCAAATCTCAGCAATCTAAATGTGAATTTTCAAGAGCTGCATGTGATGTGAGAGCTGGTATTGTCATTGGTAAAACCCAGGATAGTGGCCTTTCAACACATAAAAGCCCCATTCTCTGCTTTAATCCAGCAAAACCTATTAGAAAATGAACTATTTACACTTGTTATCTACTCTGCTTTTCATCTCCCTTTTGTTGTGCATTCCATCACATAGAACTGCACCATCCATTGAATTTTTAAAAATGCTAAATTACAGGCTAATCACTAGGGTTGCAATATGATTGTTATATGATTTTAATGTACAGGTGCATCTCAATAAATTAGAATGTCGTGGAAAAGTTCATTTATTTCAGTAATTCAACTAAAATTGTGAAACTCGTGTATTAAATAAATTCAATGCACACAGACTGAAGTAGTTTAAGTCTTTGGTTCTTTTAATTGTGATGATTTAGGCTCACATTTAAAAAAACCCACCAATTCACTCTCTCAACAAATTAGAATACTTCATAAGACAAAAAAAAACATTTTTAGTGAATTGTTGGCCTTCTGGAAAGTATGTTCATTTACTGTATATGTACTCAATACTTGGTAGGGGCTCCTTTTGCTTTAATTACTGCCTCAATTCGGCGTGGCATGGAGGTGATCAGTTTGTGGCACTGCTGAGGTGGTATGGAAGCCCAGGTTGCTTTGATAGCGGCCTTCAGGTCATCTGCATTGTTGGGTCTGGTGTCTCTCATCTTCCTCTTGACAATACCCCATAGATTCTCTATGGGGTTCAGGTCAGGAGAGTTTGCTGGCCAATCAAGCACAGTAACACCATGGTCATTGAACCAGCTTTTGGTACCTTTGGCAGTGTGGGCAGGTGCCAAATCCTGCTAGAAAATGAAATCAGCATCTCCATAAAGCTGGTCAGCAGAAGGAAGCATGAAATGCTCTAAAATTTCCTGGTAGATGGCTGCATTGACTGTGGACTTCAGAAAACACAGTGGACCAACACCAGCAGGTGACATGGCAGCCCAAATCATCACTGACTGTGGAAACTTCACACTGGACTTCAAGCAACATGGATTCTGTCCCTCTCCACTCTTCTCCAGACTCTGGGACCTTGATTTCAAATGAATTGAAAATTTACTTTCATCTGAAAAGAGGACTTTGGACCACTGAGCAACAGTCCAGTTCTTTTTCTCCACAGCCCAGGTAAGAGGCTTCTGACGATGTTTCTGGTTCAGAAGTGGCTTGGTAGCCATTTTCCTGAAGACGTCTGAGTGTGGTGACTTTTGATGCACTGACTCCAGCTTCAGTTCACTCCTTGTGAAGCTCTCACAAGTGTTTGAATCAGCTTTGCTTGGCTGTATTCTCAAGCTTGTTGTCATCCCCGTTGCTTGTGCACCTTTTCCTACCCAAATTCTTCCTTCCAGTCAACTTTGCTTTGATACAGCACTCTGTAAACAGCCACACATTTCTGTAATGACCTTCTGTGACTTACCCTCTTTATGGAGGGTGTCAATGTTTGTTTTCTGGATCACTGCCAAGTCAGCAGTCTTCCCCATTATTGTGATTTCAAAGAACAAGAGATACCCAGAATTTATACTGTATGGATGGTCATTTATTGAAACTCAAATGTAAATATTCTAATATTTTGACATACTGATTTTTGACTTTCATGAGCTGTAAGCTCTAATCATCAAAATTAAAACAAACAAAAAGTTGAAATGTTTTACTTTACATGCAATGAATCTAAAATATATGAAAGTTTCACTTTTTGAAATAACTTACAAGAAAAAATGAACTTTTCCACGACATTCTAATTTATTGAGATGCACCTGTATTCATCTGCAAAGTTTATGGTCATGCAGAGAGCATAGACTAGGCATGTGATTATCTTCCGGCAAGGTGTGAGCACTAATCATACGCATCAGATAAGCAAGCAAGCAAGACAAGGTCCCTGTTTAGATTTCCATTTGATTTCCACTGATTCTGGAAAACACAATGTCACTTAAATAAAAGAAATGTTGTACACTTTGAATAACTGGAATGATGTTTACCAAGTAAGAGAAAGATACATGCTGGATGTGTCATTTTCACAAATTAAAGTCTTTTTGCTTGTCTCAAAACAATGTTTTTAACAACACAGATTCAAGAATGTTGAGCATAATCAAGTATATGGTGATCCACAACTGATGACTGCACAAATGTGTATAAATGAATTTACACACATAAACATACAAATATACTTCCTATTACAAAATATCTGTTTTCTATTTAAAAATATATTCAAAATGTATTTTACTCCTGAGGTGCCAAAGCTGAATTTTGTACATGTATACACAGAAGAGTAATCATAGAATGCTGACTACATTATAGTAATCAACAAAGCTGCCTACACAGCACTAGTGCAATCTAGTAAAGTCTATTTTTGCTGTGAGGAATCATACAGTGTGTTTAAATGGAATAATACACTGCGATTAAATGTTTGCTGTAGGGCTGGGCGATATATCGAACGATATGATCATGCGCATCTCGTCAGTAAAGCCGGTTCCTTGATTAGCGGTAAATCTCCATCACCTGCTTTCAAATGGAGCGGCAGTTAACACACAGAGCCGTAGTTCACTGACAAGCTACACAATATCGCGTTCATTATCGAAGGCGATTCATCTGCAATAATGAACTCGATATTGCACTTGGCTTGTCAGTGATCTACGGCTCCGTGTGCCGCTCCATTAAAGCAGTGAAATTTACCGCACGAACAGCCCCTGGCAGATGCGCATGATCATATCGTTCGATATATCGCCCAGCCCTAGTTTGCTGCATATTATTTATACTTCATAGATTATTATCTGCCATGTTTACATATGATAACTGATTTAGCAGCCAGACACCTACCTCAGGATTTCATGTTTACTATTGTAATCTGTCAGCTATTGTCATACCTGTGCAACTATTGACCTTTATCTTTTACTACCGGCTAAAGCAATTATTTAATATACTTTGCAAGTAAATATCTGCCAAGAGCAACAATATAAATGTAGGTCAGACTATCAGTAACACTGGCAAACAAGTGACTAAAAATGAGGACAATAAGAATATAGCATATAGTAATAATAAAAGTATTGAGTGTTGTACTGAGAAAAGCAAATCCTCAAAAGACAGGTACTACTACCCCTCAAAGTGAATAAATCCCCCATATGAGGCATATTGAATTAGCACTGATAAGGAAGACTAAGATGACATGGGGGGGGGGTGATTAGTCAGATGCTATTCGAGGCTGGTTTGGCTAATCAGTGCTGCTGTTTGCAGTGTACACAAGAAGTGGAGACTGTCAAAGGCACATGCCCGACTTCGGCACTGTAAATGAATTCTGTCTTAATCTGTTGTTGAAATTCCTCATCTTATAGAAACGAAAGTCCAGTCTTCTTCTACAAAGAATGGCTGAGCGGTGTAGGATATCAGAGACCGAATCAGACAAATTTAAGATGCATCAGAACATTGAAACCTGAGGAGCTGGAATTCCACCAAGAAAACAGGACAATGTCATAAATTAGATTCTGGCACCACTAGTGAAGCAAACAGAACGACCAACTCTTTCCTAGAACAGCTTGCAACATTAAAACAAAAGACACTTGTGATAAATTCCAACTGCGGAAGGACATTGTCAAATTTGGGGGCAAATAATCAAGACTAATGGTCAAAGAAATGGCCATCATGTAAACCTGTGACAGAAAATCCACCGAAGCTACGTCTCTCTTGGGCAGGTCTCTCCCCACAATCAAGACAAAGACCAGACTAAAATTCCTTTACCCAAAGAACACCCTTTTGTTCTATGCAGGAACTTCACAGAGACTGTGCTTCCATATGCACTAAAATCATCTTAAAAGACTTTCTAGTACCTCATTTTTAATGAAACTAATCATTTATGCATAACTCCATATCATGTATGTAAACCCACACATTAGACTATCATGTTTTAAT
Source organism: Tor tambroides (assembly GCA_021397915.2). Taxonomy (NCBI): domain Eukaryota; kingdom Metazoa; phylum Chordata; class Actinopteri; order Cypriniformes; family Cyprinidae; genus Tor; species Tor tambroides. The sequence goes on along the minus strand of JAFVLL020039638.1, from coordinate 115,387 downwards.
CACATATTATGTATGTCTTTTAATCATTATTGAATAGCTGAAGGATTCATATGTGTTTGGTATGTATGAGTTTGAAAATTCATGCTTTAAATGTTTCTTCCAATCAATTCTTTGTCAAATGTATCATAGTCTTGTTATAGAAATCATGTCCAAAATTATACTTTACAAGAGCGGGAAAATTCGGACCATGTGACTGATCAGATAACATGTTGATTTATTGATTGGGTGGAGAAACGGAGCAACACCTCAAGCAAAGATAATATCTAATTGGTCAAGACGTCCAGATGGGACGGTCTGAAAGCCGAGTTTAAAAACTCAGGACACCATCAAACTCTCTCTTAGCTCTTAGTCTCTCTTAGTCCCTTCTCCTCTGCTCTTCTCTTCTGCCACCGCGTTTTGACGCTGCTCTTTGAGCGTGCTCTGGCCTAAGTGCCAGCTGCCACCACAATGAGAAGAAAACCCACCTAGTCTCGTTACACCTTTTATTCTTTTAATTTCTTTCCTTTTCCGTTGCGAGTTTCGTGTTCTCAGTGTAAGTTGTGCCGTCATGCGTCGAGTTCAACTCGAGTCTGTGACCGCCTCAAAACTTCTACCAGCCACAACTCCGCATCTTCAGCCAACGCCCAACCGTTGGCTTCCCAAGACGTCACTTCAACAACTACTGAACATCCAACCAATCAGCAAACTTGGGAAACCCCCCCCGTGACGACGACGACAAAAGGGAATCCCAGAGGCAAAGCAAGCAAGTAACCTCCAGACTTTTGCTGAGTCGGTGCAGTTTAATACAAATTTTAACCTCATTGAGAAACTCAAAGCGAGGGTTAAATAAGTGATTGATGGTTGTTCAGGTCTATGCAATTGCACATATTGCTGTAAACTTGGGATATCATATTTTCATTTTCTTAAACTCATTCTTTCCTTACTTTCTCTCTTTCTGCAACGTGTGAATGTGTGAATGCTTGTGTTCATGTGTTAGATTAGTTTACATGTCTTAGATTTATCAAATAAAGCCTTATTTATATTGAAAAGAGAAGTATCTTGTGTTTTGTGCTCACAAGTTAATGTCTTAATCTGTCGATCTTGTTACTGTGCTATTAAATAGTGTTTTCACTATATTTTGGATTTTAATATCCAGTGCAGAGTTGATTGTTATACGGATCCTTCAGTGATCAGCCGTGAAACAGCGAATCTGTCCAAATTCCCTATAAAATCATAAATGATTCCCTTTGAGCTAAATTAAACTACTTCTTTAAATGAAATATATATTACGTATTTTACGTTACAGCGGTATATCAATTTCATAAGGTACATATATATATTTTCAAAGGATGAAAGAATACCATAACATTGATATATTTTGATGTTGCAAACATATCTGAAAGATAATAGACAACTCAAAGTGAGATGCTGCATGAACTGTATTGTATTGTTGGACAGTAAATAGATGATCTATTTACTGTTCAATAATAAAAAATGTCAACCAGTAGAGATTTTGCTATATTATTTATACCATGACTTTCAAAACTAAAGCCAGTATTTTTCCTGACTTGCAGGTCTGTTCTGCAATCAAAGTGAATCTCTGGTGTGAGTAATATAACCTATGGTCAGCTAGTTATTAAATTTAAGGGTTCACACACTTTTTCCACCCTGCAATGTGAATGTTTACACAGTGTGTTCAATAAAGACATGAAAACGTACCATTGTTTATGTGTTATTTGTTTCAGCAGACTGTGTTTATCTATAACATCGCAAATGCCAAGCAATATTCAGCTTATGACAGTCCTAACTCACATAAATGCACTGGCCTGACACATAAACATTATAAAAACATAAACTCTCTGTGAAATATGTAGAGCGTATTCTGGAAAGTAACACTGTACTGCAGGTTCCTTTATTAGTTTACACAATAAAAAAAGTGCGTCACATGAATCACATGAGCAGTGGGGCCTACATAATTTTATGGTGACTTTACAGAATGTAGACTCATTTTTATCAAGAGATAAACTCTGCCTCATCTGTCTCTGCATTCTCTCTCTCTCTTGCTCTCTCTGGTGAATCACAGATGAGGTGTGGTTAATGGCTCCCTGCAGACAGAAACAGTCTCTTTGAAGGAAACATATTCCAGCATCACTCTCATAAAGAGACATCACTGTTATCCTTTGGAAACGCAGACAATAGCAACCCTGCTGTGTGAGAGCAAGGTCAAACTACAAAGGAATCCTGGTAGTGTTGCTGTGGGTGGAGAGGTAGTGTGTTTGAGTATGTGTTTTAAAATTACCGCACCCTTCCTTTCACCTACAGTTTAATGAAGTCACCACAATATTGGCAAATGTTCATAAAAAAGCAGCATGGAAAAATATAGATCCTCTTCAAGTTTTAAAGATTACCTAAGAAGATATGTTTTCAAGATTTTTCTTTTTTTGTCCATAGAATGGAAGTCAGAATCCACTGACTTTCATTGGATATTAATGTCATGGGTAATTTGGGGCTACAAACTTTTGCACATAAGACAGTTCATTTTGTAACACTTTGCATTAAACCTATATTTTTTAAGGATCTACTTCTTCTAAACAGAAGTTTTGCCTTCCCAGCTTGTCCCAGCCTGTTTTAGACTTGAATTTCAACCTAATCCATGTCCAGTGGTTCAGCCTACAAAAATGTACTAGTCTCAATAAAACTCTTATTTTCAATGATTAATATACCTGACTGCATTTCCTGGTAGCACACAATGATGAGTAAAATGTTTGATTTTGTAGTAGGTGGCACATAGTCGATTTCAGCATATTGGCTTATCAGGATGGAGTGTTATAACTCTCACATTAAGTGTTGCCAATCTGTTCACAGCATCACATTTCATCCCACGAGTTAAATTAGTTTTGCAATGCAGACATAGTAGAGCAGTCATAAACACTATAACTGTAGAAACATATGAAATTGAACATAAAAGGGAAACAGACTGTAACGATTATAATGACCTCATGTGGCTCCACCCTAAACAGCCTCCTTTAGCAAATCTGTCCATTCTGCTGTAGGATTCACACTGATCTGCTCTTAGCCAAATAAATTCTGTGCCACACAACATACATCTTTTTTAATCTATATTGGTAAATATTACATATTTAATTGTGCATGCTCATTTGCCCTACTTCTACATTTACACTGTCAGAAAAAAGGTACAAAGCTGTTACTGGGGTGGCATCCTAAGGTACAAAAGGTAAAAGGTACATCAACTTGAGTACATATAAATCGTACATGTATCCTTTTTTCATGCTGCACATTATAATGTTGCAATGCCTAAATTTACTTGTAGCATTTAAACAACAGATTTTTAGCATTTTATCTTTTATTTAAACAAATCGTACAGCATTTTAATAATACACAAGTTGCTGAGTTGTGACATTGGAAGGGCTGTGTCAATGTGAAACAGGGCGGAAACACTGATCTATAATGTAGTTAATATATCATCTAATCTATATAGAGATCAGAGAGCGGAAAGCAAGTCTGTAGCAAATGGTTTTTGATCACTCAACTTTCATGGTTTGGTTTACATTTAGTTGTGATACCATTTATAAATAAATGAAAGAATTTTTTTTATCATTTTGAATTCAGCTGTAGTTCTTTTGGTTTACTGTTCAGAATATAATTCTTTTGTTTTGTTTAGACTACTTTTTAATGTTATGTCTCCGACTCTGAATGCATGACATGTTGTAATAATGAACGGACAACGAATGCCTGGAGGAACATGTTTCCCAGGCACACTTGAATGGCACCATTATGACAGACTGCTGAAAGTATCTGCACACCCAACCAGGTCAGACTAGTAAATTACAAATAAACATTCACACTCTCTGCAGAATATCATTAGCTGCGGCGATGTGAGGTAAGTGTTGCACAGGAGGGCATTATTATCCTCCATCTGAGGTTAGAGTCAGGGCACCCAACCATTCCACACCTCCAATATCTGATTACCGTGCGTGTAATTATATGTGATGTAACTACCGGCGATCTGGTCTTTCTCTTTCATTAGGAGCCACCATCAGGACTAAATGGCTGACTCATCTCACTGTCTGTCTTTCTGCATGTGTGCTGATTTTCATTTCTGCCTCCTAAATATCTCCAGATAGTTTCTCAAGGTCTGAGCCTAATGTTTTTCTATGTCTTCTATGTTCCTAATATTTTTTCTAAATCAACTAGTCACTGGGTTGCCTGAATGACTAGTCAATTAATATAATTTAGTTGGTTTCAAATTCTTTCTATTAGAGTCAAATTCAGGGGTTTCAAAACTCATTTTTAAAAGTTGGACTCTTTGAACTAAACACGCTTTTAAAAACAGTGTGAAGCACAATACAATGCCAAAGACATCCATATTCATGGCTGTAGTGGCTGTAAATAGTTGTGCTGCGTAATATATTTTTGGAAACCATGATACATCTTTTTCAGGAATCTTTGATGAATAGAAAGTCCAAAAGAACAGCATTTATTTGAAATATAAATCTTTTGTAACATTAGAAATGTCTTCACTGTCATTTTATCAATTAAATGCATCCTGGCAAATGTATGCATTTCTTAAAAAAAAAGGTAAGGCTACTACTGACCCCAAAATTTTGTAGATAATTAAAGCAATAAACTAGTTGGCTGTTGGTCAGCTAACCCATTAGTTTACCATTGTGACTTTCCCTAATTAATACTGAATGTTCTGTAGAAAGAAATGACAGGATATTCTGTTTTAGCATGAACTCAAGTCTGTTCAGAATGAAGCTCATTCTCTGTCTTACTCCATGTATCAATCATTTTTATTCTCTCTTTTTTCTCTTCCAGTCAATGAAAGCAGCCGTTGTGTCAGAAAGTGGTGCCCTGGTGTTGCATTACACTGTTTCAACTAGTGTGCAAGTGTGTGCGCAGAATCAACAGTGTTTTTGCAGGTGTGTGCATCTGTGTGGAGCTATGCAGGAACATTCAAGCAGAAAGTGTATGTCTGTGTGTTTCCCTGCACAATATCATGATTCACTCCCTTTTTCTGTGGTGGATAGATACTGGAACATACACAAAAGTCAGATTATAACCAGGAATATGTAGTTTATTCACTAGCATGCTGTATGTTTACCCAGTGATGTGTGTGTGTGTGTGTGTGTGTGTGTGTGTGTGTGTGTGTGTGTGTGTGTGTGTGTGTGTGTGAGGGAAGCTGAAAGGTTGATTATTAACTAAGTGGAAATCTTGTACATTAATCACCTCCTTTAACTCCCCTTTTCTGGTCACTCTCTAATTCCCACACACACAGATAAATGCACCAATACATTGTACCAGTAAGATCACAAATTAAAAAGACAATTTCTTCCCTTAAGGGCAAAGAACCTTCAATGACAATTGCTGTAAAACTGCAGAGAAGTGACAGCATGACATCATATCCAAGCTCATATTACAAAAAACTCACTGAACATGTTCAGATCACATGGTTGCGCAAAGAAATACACTTCAACGTTTTAACCATTAGCCACACACATGCATGTTAGGTGATGATGTGAAAGACGCAGTGTTAACATTAAGCTGATTTTTGCATTGTTGTGCTGATAAAGGCGGTCGGAGTGAGTGGGCACTAGAATAATAAGTCGATGAAATACGCATCACGCACAAATGCAGAAGACAGAATCCACCATTTTCTGAGCTGAGAAAGTCTCATCAAGGACAACCTTAGATGTCTACTCAATCTAACCACACACCAACCCATTTCCTTAGCAACCGTGACTCATTTCCCTAACTACAGGGCTGAAGGCAGTGCAGTACAGGCAGCAGAGCAGTGAGGTACATCGCTTCGAACAACAATGAACCTTTTCTGAGAGATTTCAATGGAGAAGGACTGTCGTTTTCTCGAGCTCTGCAATTCACTTGTCACAGTACAAAGATAAGTGTGTCTCAGACGTGTCATGTGACAAAAGACCGGAGCACCTGGACTCCTACAGAGCACAAATTCACAGACTCTATCACTCCTTCTGGCCTTCAGGTGCGTTCAAACATGAATAGGCTCCCCACCGCTCAAGAAATGTTATTCTAACTAGAAAAACATCAACAGAATAAACACGACAAACCTGAAAAAGGATGATTTAAAGGATGATTCACCCAAATTGAAAAATGGACAGGGCAGACACTATATTGAGCTTTATATGGATTAAAACAAGGCTGTGATGGAGACTTTACAATGGTACGTACTGTATAAAGGTACTAGATCACATTATTTTCAAAACGAGTCTTTGTCTACTGAAAGTTTTTGGAAAGACGTTTCGTCAGCCCAACAATCGTTATGTTGTTAAACAACAGTACAATCCATTGAACGCACTGTACTTCTACCCCTCTCAGCCTCATTTTCATTCCTGTCCAACAGTAAATATGGCACTAACCCATTTGTTGGAGCCATTTAGCATATATTTCATTAATTACACAACCTCATGTCGTTTCCGAAAGTATCTAATTTTCTTTCTTCTGTGGAGCACAAGAGAAGATATTTGAAGAACGTTTTAACCATTATGTCCATACAATGCAAGTCAGTGGGGTCCAAAACATTAAGTAGATAAATGATTATACTATTTTCATGTTTGAGTGAACAAAAATCTCCTTCTTTTAATAAAAAGAAAGGGGGAAAAAATCAGTGGACAACTGGATAGGTTTTTCGATGTCTCTTCATAATCTACACCGTTCAGGAAAGAGAATCCCATATCAAAACCCATCCACAAAACTCACTGTTACAAATACACCCAAATCTGGCAACCCCAATATTACATATGTATAATAACAAATACAAAACAACGCAAAAGCATGCAACAATTGGTGTTCAACGCGGGCTGAAGAAAAACGGAACCGCTAAAAACACCACCGCGGCGACACACCCTCTATACAACACTTCACATAAGCACCTGGAATACCTTTCAACGGCAAATGATCTTCAGAAAGAGCTTCAAGTACATCCACTTTTAGGACAAAGAGACAAGAGCGTCAAAAGGGTCAAGAGCGGGAGAACTTCCACACAGTCCACACTGCACATGGATAACGTCCACACCTCTGTGTCTCAGGATGAGAGCGCATGTGAAGGAGAGACAGTGAAAAAATGAGAAGACAAGGCTAGACAAAACATTACATCAGTGCTACGAGCAAACACACACTGCGAAAGAATGTTCAGAATGTATGTGACACACAGATACCACTCCTCCGCTATATACTATAATCATAATATTTTTGAAATTATCATCTACCATTTGTTTATATGCGAGCCTTTGTGCCTGTGGGAGAAAGAGAGGGTTTTGGGGGGTTTGTAGGAGGGGATGGGCAGAGGATATGCATCAATTAAACAGACCGGTGCGGTCCAGTAGATGAGGGTAAAAAGGGAGGGAGGAAAAACAAAATGAGAGAATAAGAGAGGGATTACAGGAAAGACACCATAACAAAGACAACAGATATGCTTTTTTCTATCAGCTCAAGTGTGCTTTATATGAGAGGATCAGATGGTAAGACGTGGCAAATGAAATCACCTCTTCATCTCTCACAGGCCAAAGATCCAACATGACTTTGTATGATCTCAATACCTGATGAACTCTTTGAAGCATTCGGCTTCATATTAAAGTCTCTTACAGAGTGTATCATGACCTCAGATGTGGATTTTCAAGAGAATAGTATTACATAAATGCCATAGACCGTTTATGTAGTAAACTGCTACAGAGATTTTCAGGCTTCCAGGAAAAAAAAAAAACTGCACTAACATGTGGCCATTGCATAAGAAAATAGAGTAGTATGCAACATGTTTTGCACATTTTGCATACTCTCTTCTGGTTTACCAAAACATGAATTCCACAATGACACATCTGTTTTGGTAAATCTAGCACAGCACACTTGTTTGGAGTACAGAGGAACAAATGGGAGATCAGTACATGATCCAACCCTTTCTCTCCTGTCCAGTCTTATTGGAATCCAGTCCTCTTCCTTTGTCAGACATTCCTGAATGTTATTTTAAATTGCACAGAAGACATCAAAGAACACACACATATACTACCATTCAAAAGTTTAGAATCAGTAAGATTTTTTTTTTAAATAATACTTTTATTCAGCAAGGATGCATTAAATTGATCAAAAGTAAGAGTAAAGATGTACAGCATTAGAAAAAAAAAACTATTTAAATAGGCTAAATGCTGTTCTTTTGATCTCAAAGAATCATCAAACAATCTTGAAAAAAAGTATCTGAGTTTCCACAATTTTAAATATTAAATCAGCATATTAGAATGATTTCTAAATCATGTGACCCTGAAGACTGTAGTAATGGCTGCTGAAGATTCACAGTAAAAAAAATGCATTTTAAAAAATTTTCAAATAGTAAACAGTTATAAATTGTCAAACACATTTCACTATAATACATTACTGTTATATTGAATTACTGGGGTTTTTTTGTTTTGTTTTTTTTTATCAAATAAATGCAGATTTGGTGAGCAAGACACTTTCAACATTTAAAGTATCTAACTAACCACAAACTTTTGAATGGTAGTATGTTTACTAAACTATCAAGACAGGGATATACCATAGATTTCTACCGTAAATAATGGCAATTATAATTACTACTACAGACTAAATCTAATCTAAAATAAACCCTAAAAGTATAACATTTTCGTAATTTAAAAAGATATATATTTTAAAAAAAATACTACTGTATAACAATTCATATTTTTTAATAATTTATTTTATAGTTATTATAGTGCTAAATGCATGATAAAAAAATATGGTACATATTTCATCTTTGAGTATGTGTACACAAGAAGTTTAGCTAAATTTGGACAAAGATTCTGGGGGCAACACACACACACACACACACACACATACAGGAGACCCTATCAATCACCTGATGAAACTGACTGAAGTGTTTAGAATTTGACTCCTGCTAAGCTTAACGCCTTTTCAAGAGATGGCCGCTAACTCTACAGCTCTTCCTCACATTTTGAACACACAAGTGTGAGATCTTGTTTTAACACAGAGCTGTAAAGCAACTCAAATAGACCAAATCTAAAATAGATCATACAGCACATACTTCACTGCCCACAATACCAGAACAGCAACAGACTGTACTGAGGGAGAGCAGGTTTGACCTTCTGAGTGACAGTCAGTAACCTTTTGTGGTAGCTATAATCACACTATATGAACTGTTTGCTTAAGATTTAATACAACAGATGTCTGTGATGCTGTCACTATACCTCAATCGACCTATTTCTCTCCCTCTCCCTCTTTAAATGCTCTGTGTTTGTCATATGTGTGGTAAGGTTGGATTGCTGCAGAGGGACCAGCCTGTCAGTCAAACAGCACAGCAAACCACACCACTCAAAACTGTAGCACAATAATGAACTGCCATATCAAATGTCTCACTAAAGCCTTTAAAGAGCAGCTTGGCACCACTCCGTCTGTTATTGGTTAGGTGATTACATTACTGGATGGATTGATTTTGTGTAATTGGCTAAAGGGATGAGATGAAGGGATTCAATGGTCATCAACTTATAACGTACAAAGCATCTTCATAGCAGAGGTAGTTCTGTCCAGCACTGAACCTCAAGTAGGGCTGAGCGATTTTTCCTTTTTGCATCGATAAATTTGAATGTAATGTGATGATTATATATTTTTTTAAATCAAGAAATCATGGTTTTGAATACAAATTAGACACATACACATTGTCAATACAAGGAAAACAAAAAATTATCCAACCGCATGACGGCACACTAAAGTGTAAGCAAAGAACACATCGCTAAGAGGCTATTCACACAGAATGCATTTTTGCATTTGAAAAACACGAGACATGGAAAGTGGAATAGGAAAGAAAAACTTTAAAAGGGTTATGAGATGCAAGTTGTTCTTTAACTTAAGCGCTTTGTTTTTAGAACGTCGTTTCACGCACGAGACGCTGCAAAAGATGCAAGATGCGAGTGCAACAGTCAAACATGTCCATCAAGCACGTTTACATTTGACTTTTTGAGTTATTCACGTTTTGGCTAAGAAATATTTAGCTTTTTTCTTATAGTATATTATTTCTGAACATGTAGGATATGTTTAAGACAAGTATGTATGTACAATATTTGTCTCCATATTTCATCTTTTCTGCAAAGATATTTAACAAGTGACTTTGTTTTACATTTACACTATGTTGACCGCTTCACGTGTGGTGCACTTGGAATAGAACTTTTTTGCAAGTTTTTAATAGAGAGAATGTTATTTAAATCATGTTTTGTTGAATAGTTAAATGGAAAAAAAGAAATAAAGAAAAATGAAAAAAATAATTCATAATTGTTAACCTGAATTGGTCAAATGTTCTGGAAATCAAGATTTTATTTATTGCCATATGACCCAGCCCTAACCTCACACACATGAAAAGAAAACTGTAGAATTCCCTTAATACAACAGTAAACCTTTGAGTCAAAAATGGAGTCATTCATTATTTATTATTATTTTTATTTACTTAATGCACCGTGGATACATGGATGGTCAACTCCAGAAAATCTCCAAAGGCGGAAGGGAGTGTGCAACACATGGGGCAGGGGTGGGGAAAACTCATGGGACATCAGAGAAGAATATCCTAGACACACATACACACACACACACACACACACACATACTTGAATGTTTAATCTCTCTACCATTTATAGAGCTCCAGCATTAGCGAGAGAGAAGGGTGGAGAACACGTCAAAGGTCAGAGGAGGTCCATGTGCTTCTCAAATTAAAGATAAGTAATCTAGCAGGTCTCCATTGTCTTGGGGAGTGACTGTGTGTGTCTTTTAAAGTAAGAGAGAAGAAAGTAATCTTGGCTGTCACCAGTCTCACAATATCCAAAGTTGCATAGATAGATGACAAAAAGAGTTTACTACTGCAGATTGCTGTTAGACAATACTATTCCAGAAGCTCACATAGCACAGAGATTTTTGAGGAAATACATAGGCAGTCAGCGATCACAGAGTCCTTTACAATTAAAAAGATCTTATTTTAGATCAAAGAGGCAAACTACAAAAAATATAATTTAATAATCAATGAAACTGAACAGCAACATTATAAGGTCCAATTTGAAAAAGGGCACTGATGCTTACACATACATTTTAACCCATGCATGTAAACATTACCAATAGTCTGACCATAATAATTATAATTATCCTCATGTCTGCAAGTAACGCTGTCTGCCTCTCACTTGCTTTCCATGTTCAGACAGAGTCTGACACTGCTCTCAGTGAACTCAATAAACTCTCTGTTCAACACTGCACAGATGCCCAGAACAAACAACTCCTGCAGAAAACACAACACAACAAACCTTTGGGTGTTGTACCAATCTACTTGCATTGTGTATATGCTACATACAGTACGTGTACTGTACATTTAGTTTAGTTTAGTTTATGTGTTTACAGGGGCAATGCACAGTAATAAACATGATAGTAATGTGCCAAAATTATTCAGAAGGCTATTTTTCATCTGTAGACCCTTGACTGAATGTTAAAAAGTCACCCTAAAAAAAGCAAAACACACCATCTATTAAAAAAAAACCCACCAGAAATAACAGATTAAAGGGATAGTTTACTCAAAAATGAAAATTCTGTCATTAATCACCCTCATGTCGTTCTAAACCTGTAAGACCTAGAAGTGACTATTTTAATGAAGTCCTTACTACCTTTCTGGGCCTTGAACGTGGTAGTTCCATTGCTGGCTATGCAGGGTCAGAAAGCTCTCGGATTTCATCAAAAATATCTTAATTTGTGTTCCGAAGATGAACAAAGGTCTTACGGGTTTTGGAACAACATGATGGTGAGTAATTCATGACAGAATTTTAATTTTTAGGTGAACTATCCCTTTAAATAAAATGTCACATACTAACAAAAATACAAGCTACAAAATCTCACACATAAAAAAACACTGTATTGTAGAAAAATGCATCTAAACTCGTATTGTGCTACAAAAGAGGTAAAAAGAGATAAAAAGAGATGAATGTTTTAAGGCTCATAATGGGCACTTCTCAGAAGTGACAGCTTATGAAAGTGTCATGCATCAGGCATCTCATGTCAAACTGAAACCCATATATCTCACTCTCAAAGATTTTTATAGATTGCTCACTCTCAAAATGATAGCACACTCCTGTCTGCCATTCAGCAAGACAATTAATGTTCCATAAGTCCATATAAGGTGAAATTAAGCAGCTAATTTAGCACTTTCTAGCATATTTCTTGCAAAAATATGAGACTGCTGTCAAGAAGTCCAAAAACTCCATTCAACAGACATTAGAAGAGCTGACAGAACACTACATAGTGATTTACAATTTTAGGTTTAAAAATCTACTTTAATTTGCCAATAAGGATTAACAACCAAAACCAAAAAAATAAACAATTCCTTCACTTGTTACAATGTAAAAATATTACTTATATTGTAAGTGGTAACACATCTCTTCCATCTTTATTTGACCCTCTAACTCTAGCCCTCTCTATTCTAATTCTATTCTTTAAAAAAAAACAAAAAAACTTGTCCCTTCTAGACTAAGACCCTTTTTCTGTTAGTAAACATTGTGACGTTCTTCTGTGGGCGGAGCTTAGCTGGAGGCAGAAAGATTCCACTGACTGCTTCACTAACGCTAGCTATGAAGTCTGTTAGCTTGTTTTTTTAACAATAACTGGAGAAATTCCGATTTTACCTGCATATGTAAGGTATAGATGCACTGTCCAGGACCGCGATTGTTATTTGAAAAGGTTAACTTTAACGGACGAAACAGATTGGCCGACCCGCACACGCTTTTACTCAAAGGATGGACGATCTGACAGGATTCTCTCCGGTTGAGTGACTCACATCTAAACTGTATAGTTAAGACAAACTTACCGTGTCTATCTAGTCATGAAGGTGTATATATATATATATATATATATATATTTCAATTTCAGCAGGCAACTATTTTTACAGCTACATTATTATTCCAGCCACAATTAATCACAACAATGTATACAATTACATATGATTAAGCATATAAATCGTCAGTTTGTTGTTTTACACACATGCACACAGAAATGATTTCATACGCGACATGGTGAGATGCATAAGAAATCTTTAGATGCGCCCATAACAACAAAAGACAATACTTTATTTATCCTTTTCTGATAAGAAGTGTGCGCTGCAAATACGAGCATTTTTGATAATCGTTTCTGTCCAGTCCGCTCGTTTTATCTCGTTTCACCACAGCTGTCGTCGGTTTTTTGTCTGGCAGTGGCATCAGGTATGCCTTAATTTCACATTGGAGCCTCTACAACAATGATTTGGGCACCCAACATCATAACAAGATATTTTAAGCTCCTTGTGCAGTCGAATCTGCGCTGGTTTGAATTGGCCGCCTCCAGTTTTCGATTTGTTTTGCCTCCAGCTAGCGCTGTGACGTAACTGTGACGTCGGCCCTAAAAGGGTCTATTCATTTACTGCTTGTTTTCTTAAAAAAAACTAACACTAGCTTTTCAAATCTTTTTAAATTCTGTTTTCTTTTTATTTATTATACAATTAACAAAAGCAAAAAAGGCCTCTAACACTAGCTTGCTCTATTCTTTTTCTATTCTATTTGTTTTCTTTTTATTTATTATATAATTTAAATAAAAACCTTGCTATGTGTACTGCGTTAAGCTAACTGAGACTTGTTATAGCACTTGTATATCATTGCTCTTTTGTTGATTTTGATTGCTTCTATTGTCCTCATTTGTAAGTCGCTTTGGATAAAAGCGTCTGCTGAATGACTAAATGTAAATGTTAAGTGGTTGACAACATTAATGTTCTGTTCCAGTAGTTGACTGTTCACAAAACCAAAGATCAAAGATTTTTGTCATAGCAAACTTTCAGAATCACTTTCTGTTGCCTAAACCCTTTCATCGACCATGAACTTTTATGAGTGGAAGAGTTCATCTGTACAGTGCTGACTATGGCAGCCAAGCCAGATTCTGTACCACAATGACTGTGTTATGGTAAGATCAGATGTGAGACATATTAAACATCAGTCATCATCAAAAGTACATAAACATACAAAATGTTTAGTTTACAACATGTCCTGTTTCTGAATCAATTAAGCAATGACTAATTTAATGTTGATATTATTTAATCTCTGCTTTCATTCTAACCGGTTACTAGTGTTGTCAAAAGACCCGGTACTTTGGTACCAAGTCGGTACTAAAAAAATGAAAACATCACGGTTCCAGGTTTTTTTTAAGTACCGTGGTACCGAGTACCCGGTCAACCCGGTTCTTGACGCATACAGCCCTATGATTTCCACGATGCAGAAAACGCGGACGGAATTGCGGAATCCAGTTATAAAAACGGAATTTACAGTTTAACACGGTATGTCACGGAATTTGTCAAAGTTTGGATGAATTAATCAAAAGTAGGTCATTACACTTAAATCAAATCACAACATAGACTAGTATCTGTAAATATTAAGCCGCAAAAGTCGATTCAGATATGAATCCCGCATGTTCTGCGAGTCTCTGTGTGAATGAATGAATGGCAGAGATGCACGGTTTTGTTTACTACATACACTGAAGCGTGTGTGATGCTTGCGGTGATTTCAGCGTGTGCCGTCTAAATGAGGACATAAATACATAAACAATATCTCCAAAACTGCTCTGAGAGTCACTTCACATGCATTTTACCATTTCATTTGAGTAAAACCAGCATTAGAAATTTAAAGGTATTCACGGCAACCCGTCAAAATAAAAGTTCGGTTTAGACATTGTGCCAGAAATATATTACTATTGTTTAGTACAATGTATGTGATACTACTACTACAACTGTTTAAAAAATTAATAAAACTTTATTTCTTAAGAAATAATCACACAATATTTCTTCCATGTTTTAATTTTAATAGTAAATCCCCTTTATTTGCCAAAAATAAAATGTGTTTAAATTTCATTAATTAAGACACAAATTAAATTTGGGTGAAACTTGTTTACAGTTTCTCATACTTTTATTACTTGTGGAAAAACTTGAAACACAATTTTAAATAAGTATAAAGAATGGCATTGATTTTTGTACATTTTATTTTTGTTTGACTTTATTAATAAAAATAGTGTGTTTTTTAATTAGCATGTTTTTGTGTTTTGCTTTGGTACCGAAATTGGTACCGAGAACCGTGGATTTTCACTGGTATCGGTACCAAATACAGAAATTTTGGTACCGTGACAACACTACCGGTTACTATGCATAAAGTAGAAAACAGAGCTAAACAGCAGCTCTGACATGATAGCAAAACCTTTATTTATAGTCCTTTTAACAACTTAATAATAACTGTAATAGTAACAAATTGGAAACTATTGAAAACACTAATATTTACTTAGATATTATATTATTTCTTACACTTATTTGCAGCAATTTACGGAAGATTAAAGATGATACTTCTCCTCTATGTGAAGTTTCTTCTTCAGTCATGGCTTTTTTAAGGGTTCCCACCCTTTATGATCATGATTTTTCCAGTCATTCCTGCCTTTTTTTTTTTTTTAAACAAGTCTTAAAGATCGCTGAAGTTGATCTCCACAAATGTAGCCTACTAAAGTCTCCAAAAATAAATAAATAACAAATAAATATTTGCACACATGGAGGATTCGCTGTGTAAGTCTACTGTAAGTGCAGATCATAACCACAGATCATAACCACAAACATTTACATTCACCATTCCATAATTTCCCCGGGGAAAACAAATTTGATCATTTCCTGACATTTCCATGTCTTCAATGACCAAGGAAATCTTGCTTCCTACATACTCTACATACTGTACTCTTGAAATCAAACACAACAACATTACAAAACAAAGCACCCCATTGTCCAGCAGACATCAGTCAAACCTTTGTAACTAGTAAGCATTTCTTGGGAGAGGGCAACTTTGCGTTTAACATCACCATGTGAAAGGCACATCAGCAATGGGAGAGACAACGTCTAATAGTGTTTTTCCAAACACAAAAGTCACAAATCCAGAAACTGCTCCAATGAGCTTCTACAGGTCTCACTCACCTCTGCAGTGTATACATCACTGAATTCTACTGTATTTTTTGTTTAATTCATATGAGTTGAATTGATTGCCTTCAAGGGCATCTATTTTACCCCTGTTCCTCTTCTCTGTTTCATTTTCAGATGGTAAGCCCAGTGGTTTTGTTTGCTCAAGAGTACACTGCATATGATAAGCGTCCAGTGCACTTAGATTCATGCACACCAACATATTCATTTCCTGTAAAGAGACCATTTAAGTCAAGAAGAAAACCAGTAACTTCCACTATCTTGCAGACAGTGCCTGAAGATTGCTGCGTCAGTTGTACCGATTGTATTTGAAATAATAAATTATTATCAGGCTAACTCTACACCCTATTATCTGTGTTCAGACATGACATTTCAGTAACGCTACCATACATGTATCACTAGTTTCGCAGGACAGCGCCAATGAAGATGTTTTGAACTATATCTGTTACTTAAAACAAACCAGACAAAAGCATTTTATGTCTTTTCCGGTGCATTTTCAACTCTTTCTGTGAGACCACATTCCTTCCTCATGTATCAATACAAGAATTATACAGATTTTCAGTAAGGAGTGTTTGCTCTTTCTCTCTGAGCCCAACTGATGCACCACAGACACGAAATAGCCCTGTAGATGAACCCAGACAACAGAAAAACGAAAATGTACTTACATAACTTACTTTATATGACAATATAAAACGAAAAAACAAAGAACATCTCTGTTCGCTCAGTTTCCCTCGAGAGTCCAGGTAACTGAAGTCTACAGGTATTGAATCCGCTTTAGTGAGAAACTTTACTCACCTGGCTGCTATCTTCGCCTACTAAACTGTTGTTTGCTGCCGAAACCCACAACGGTAAGATAGATTTGATTTTGGCCCTCGGTTCCGTGTTTGACTGTGTAAAATCTTGTCTAACTGTTTCTCTCGCAGAGTCGAGCTCAAGCGGCTCGAACACAAAATGCTACGGGAACTACCTCGCGAATCACGTCTGCTTTGCGCGCGCCTCCCCGCGTGCAGCAAAAACATCTAAGGGAATTACTGTTTCTGTGGTGTCTGAACTGTGAGAATTGGTGATTGCACTATGTTATAAAGTTCTACTTTATTATTATTTTTTTTGTCCACACAATGTAAATGTCTATTTTTGATAATGGATGTAACTGTGAATGTAACTTTTTTGTTGTTTGTTTGTTTTGTTGCGTTATAAGCATGGGAAGGCGTTTGCAAGAAAAATGAATGTAAATTATACATATAACACAGCTGCATTGCTGATTTCAAAGTGCATTTTATTACTGTAGAATACAGATCTTCCTTATGATTGAGTCCAAAATTGAGTTTTATTCCCTTTTCATTCTCACAAAAATATACAAAACATATTGATGTCTTAAGAGTAGCCTATAAGAGCTGATAATATGCGTGACACAGCCCGAAAACAATGACTCAAAACAACTTTTTTTTTTCAAAATAAAGATCAACCAAGAAATATAAAAAATAATAAAATATAGAATTGTTTATACATATTCAATATTTGCTTATTTTTTGGGATTATCAGTTATAACATAGACGTGACTATTGAGAAATCAATAGAAACACGGTGAAAGCTGCAGTTCTGTGTTTTGTGCATATCAGTGAACCAGCTGCAATAGCCTACACTTCACAGACAGGCACTACAAGTAGGAAATATACAAAAAGTATAATTAAACAGTATCTATGCCTCTTATATTATGGATTATTTTGGTGACTGATATTGGAAAGTGTGATATGACTGCAACAGTTGCTCCCAAATCACTGCCATACTATCTTCATATATATATATATATATATATATATATACAAATAAATCATAGATCATATAAATAGCAAAGTATTATATTGGCATGCCAAAGATAATAGAGATGAGGATCAGGTAAATGTCTGAGTCTGTCTAGGGCAAAGAGTCCCACCTGGACAAACGATAAGCATAATTAGCTCAATTCTTCTGGGTGATGTGTCTCCCACAGTCAAAGAGTACAGTTACTGGTGGGATTTTAACTGATTTAAGACTATTAACTCTTTCACTGTCACTTTAAACCTGGAAGCTGCAATCTATCAAAATATTTTTCAAAATTCCTCTGAATGCAAGGTAACAGTATTTTCGATTGGAAAATGAGTTTGTGCGTCAAGTGAATTTGCTACCCTATAGCAAATTTCTAACAATTTCCTTGACCAAAACAGAACTATGAAGTTAAGCAAAAAACTGAGTATTATTGTTGAAATTGAGAAACATTTGAGAATCTTTCACACTTGGAGAGAACATAATATTAGGTTTAATTCTGGTGCTTGTTCTGCTGTACCAGCTGACTACAGAACATCATTCATTCGCTTGGCTCAGTCACTGGCATTAAGTTAAATGCGCTATACCAAGACATTAAACGATATCAAAAATTGTCCAAACAACATTTAGTACACTTAATGTTAGGAGAGTACAAAATTTATAGCAACTTTTCAAAACAAACAGATTGGCGCTGAACAGAAATTTTATAGAATAGTAAATGTACCAGCTTGATGTTTGATAGTTGTGCTGTAATTTTTATTGCATGGATGATCATGGATACATATCAAGTAAACCTGTCTGGAGCACTGGCTGTGGCGCTAATGATCCTCCAGTTGTTCTATCTCTGCATTTCTCTCACTCTATTTCAGTGGCATCCATCTGGATTTAAGACATACTACTGGCTTTGATACTCCATTCTAACATCATATACACTCAACACAAGTGGAGTAACTAATATTACCTCATCAAAAGCCATAATCTCTTAAACTTACACCAGAGATCTGTGAAAACTCTTAGGCGAATCTTAAAACAAAAAGTCACAGGGGAATTACAGTGTATGAAATAACCTTAGGTTACACCACCACCTACTGCTTATCTGAAGAATTGGAATAATATTAATTTAGAACAGGCATTCTCACAATACATCAAGATCCAGTGGAATGGAGAAAAAAATAAAATAAGATAAACAAAAAATAAAAATCACACAAAATAATTCACTTCATCTCCCTTTAAGTAGACCAGCCACAAATTAAAATGTTTAAACCATTTTTTCCCTATATCTCTGTTAAAATGTATCTTCAGAAATGAACTTGGTCACTCAATTGTTATCGGAAAAAGGGTAGTTGACATTCAGAAAAAAATATATAGCACACTTAGCAACAATTATGTTTTGCCATAAGACAACACAAAACATGTCTGGCCTCTGCGGTCAGCATATAGAAATCCACTGTCTTTGATAAAAAATAAATACATTAACAAATACAACTTATTTTGTGATGGGCAGATCATTCAGAGAAGCAGACTGAAAACCAAAGCTGTAGTGTTCTTCAAATTTCTAGATCAACACATTTTACTCCTCTTGCTGACAGACTGCTCACACATATACTCAACACACATACATACAGTGCGCATTGAGTTGTGTGTGTTTTCGGATATGCAGTTAACTACTAACACCTCTCTCACACTGCCCAGCCACATCATTACAAGAACAGCAGAAGAGGCTGATGATAAGTGTTGGCAATTGAACCCAAACCCGTACATAGCTGTGAGTAGCTGTTTTCTGGTTAATGTGTGTACATCTATAGCATGGCAAAATTTGAACAATACTATAAAAGTCTTATGAAACCATTTCCATGTTGGATACTATTTTTGGAGTATTTTGTAATTTTTTTTTTTTTTTTGGTACAAATATTTGTATAATCTGCGTACATGACAAAAAAGAACCACTCTTCAAAAAAAAAGAAAAAACATGCATAATTTCTCTTATACTAATTACATTTTCAATTTTTTTTTAGACATTTAAAAATCTTTGCACTTTCAATATAACCTTTTTTTGTAATTCGAGTCCTTTTTTTAAATTTCAGTTGTCCTCAGTGAGGAAAATGTCCAGGGCTTCAGGTATTGCTCAGGTTGAACTCTCTCCTACATTCTCTGGTCCTCCACATCTCCAGTAGAGCAGTGCAGCTCCCATATGGGCAGTGAGCAGAAGCTGTGCAGAAGCCAATGGAGATCAGGCCTAAACTCTCCCACATGATTTCAATCCCATGGCTTATGCCCCACTTTAATTATTCTTTTTTTTTTCTTTTCCTTTTCCAGCTACAAAGTCACACACATCCCTTAAACAGTGGGACAGGAGAGATAAATGATACCACCAGCACCCTTCTGTGGTCAGAGACATTAAGAGCAGGTATGAGTCTGCAAGAACAGCTCCCCCTATCTACAAAAGTCCTCATGCGCTACCTCGCGCTGAGGTTTCCTCTTCTTCATGTTGAGTTTTTGGGACTTGCTGTTTTGCTGGACCTTGTTGGGGTTGTTGTGTGGCCCTTGAGCACTTTTGTTAGCATGCTGTCGACTCTGAGGAGAAAAAAAAGAAAGAAAAGATTTATATAAAGCTCTAACACATTAGGTTGTTTGTTAACATCAGGAAATGCGGTAACACTTTATTTTAAGGACCAGTTCTCAATATTAACTAGTAGCTTATTAGCATGCATATTACTGGCATATTGGTTGTTTATAAGCACTTATTAGGCACATATTAATGCTCTATTCCACATGACCATATTCCAGATTCCTTAACTTAAAAATACAACTTAAAATGTTAAAAATGCATTAGCAGACGGTAATATTAAACAAGATTAATAAATGCTGTAGTACCTAACAAACTGAATGTTATAGTAAAGTGTTATGTATTACTGAAATACTGAACCAATATGTCTCAATCATAAATGGAATCATAGTCACTTCCATCAGGTTCTTACCTTGTTGCCCTTATTAGTGGGGGTGGACATTGTTGCTGAATGATTTTGTGACCTGTGATTGGACAGATTTCTTTCTGTATTCTCACTGTAAGAGTTAGAGCCCCGGCTACCCAAAGCTTTCGAAGTTTTACAGGGCGTTCCATCAGAGTCCTGCAGAAAGCCAGTCAAAAGCCAGTTTTTTTGTTGTTGTTTTTTGGAAACAAATGATTTTTTACAAATACGGTATCTAAAATGTATTTAGTTTTATGCTAAAACAGCATCTAATGATATTTTTAAAGTAAGAAAATGTTCATGGTAAAAATCAGTCTAAAAACAGGTGAATAGAAATAAGTGAATGTTATTAATATTACTATATTTAATATAAAATAAGGAAAAGACAAACTAGACAGACAGACAGACAGATAGACAGATAGATAGATAGACAGACAGACAGACAGACAGATCTTACCGCATCACTTGAGCTAGAGGCCGTTGAAGATGGCGATGACGATGACGGTGATGAAGGGGAAGAGGGGGAAGGAGAGGAAGAGTTTGATGACACTTTGCTCCGGGGAACAGTAGGAAGTACCACACTATCTTCTGGAAAGTTATTATTACACTCATCAAGCTCCTCAGACTCAACTATCCGCGTGACATCATTTGCTATGGAGAAATAAAAAAAGGATATTCAGCTTTCTGAAGTTAAAGACATATCAAAATGAGCTCAGGGATAATGTCTTACCATTACAATTGAGGACTGGCTCATTGTTACTCCGCTGGCCCCACTGCGCACTGATCCAGTCACGGTACTCCGCTACTTCCTGTGTGACACGGATTATTCGACCTAGAATACTGTGGGGAAAAGATAAGATCAATCATGTATCCCATATCCTGAGATGATCTTCATTTTAATCACAGTATTTTTTTCATATATGACTGTACTCAATGTCAGTCTGTCAGTTTGCAGTTTGTTTTTTTATTGTTTTTACTTATGAAATAATACCAATTATATTCAATGTTCTGCCCAGCCCTTACAACTTAGAAAATTGAACACACATCTCTTATACAGTTCTCTCTGTCTCACCTCTCTGACTTGTTGTTGGGGTAGTACTTGGCAATTGGGGACACAGCGTGACTTAAGACAACGTAAGCGTAATCAAAAGCCTCTTTCACCTGCATCGCCCCATATGAACTTCGGCCAACATCATTTCCTATGACACAAACAAATGATAAGAGCACCTTCCATACCATCTTTGGTGACATGTTTGTATCAGTTGAACTGTTGAAAATGTTAAGCAGTTGACTGTTTAAAATGTGCCAGTGTGTGCATTAGTGTTTGTACCTGGCTGCAAAGGATCCTCAATGTAAAGCATAGAGGGCCGGTACCCATCCAGCATGCCTTTCTGCACTTCATCCTTGGCCACGTACGAGCCACCATCTTTGATCCTGATCCCTGTCTTCAGGTAGTTAAAATGCCGTCCGTACAGCTCAAAAAACTCGATCAGCAGTACGCCGAGGTTTGGGTTTGAACTACACTCGTCCACTCTGCAGTGCAGCTGGGAAATAAAACAGCAATTATAATTGTAATTAAACTGTTGTATTGACAAAAAGCCTATGAGCAATTATCATTAAATGGGGGATTTTCACTCTGAAGGCAAATCTGATGAGGTATATACTAGTGTTGTCACGGTACCAAAATTTCAGTATTCGGTACCGATACCAGTGAAAATCCACGGTTCTCGGTACCAATTTCGGTACCAAAGCAAAACACAAAAACATGCTAATTAAAAAACATACTATTTTTATTAATAAAGTCAAACAAAACTAAAATGTACAAAAATCAATGCCATTCTTTATATTTATTTAGAATTGTGTTTCAAGTTTATCCGCAAGTAATAAGTATGAAAAACAGTAAACAAGTTTCACCCAAATTTAATTTGTCTTTTAATTAATGAAATTTAAACACATTTTATTTTTTTGGTAAATAAAGGGGATTCACTGTTAAAATTAAAATATGGAAGAAATATTGTGTGATTATTTCTTTAAAAATAAAGATTTATACATTTTTTCAGCAGTAGTAATAGTATCACATACATTCTACTAAATAATAGTAATATATTTCTGGCATAGTGTCTTTTAAGATGAACTTTTATTTTGACGAGTTGCCGACCGTGAATACCTTTAAATTTCTGTGTGTGTGTAGCTATATGATATGACGCTGGTTTTACTCAAATGAAACGGTAAAATGCTCGTGAAGTGACTCTCAGAGCAGTTCTGGAGATGTTGTTTATGTATTTATGTCCTCATTGAGACGGCAGATGATGAAATCACCGCGAGCGTCACGCGCGCTTCAGTGTATGTAGTAAACAAAAACCACACGTCTCTGCCATTCATTCATTCACACAGAGACTCGCAGAACATGCAGGATTCATATTTGAATCGACTTTTGCGGCTTAATATTTACAGATACTAGTCCATGTCGCGATTTGATTTAAGTGTAATGACCTACTTTTGATTAATTCATCCAAACTTTGACAAATTCCGTGACATTCCGTGTTAAACTGTAAATTCCGTTTTTATAACTGGATTCCGAGATTCCGTCCGCGTTTTCTGCATCGCGGAAATCATAGGGCCGTACGCGTCAAGAACCGGGTTGACCGGGTACTCGGTACCACCGGTACTTGAAAAAACATGGTACCGTGACGTTTTCATTTCTTTAGTACCGACTTGGTACCGAAGTACCGGTTCTTTTGACAACACTAGTATATACCTTTAATAATAGCAAGCTGATATTCACAAAGAGTGGTGAGTTGTGTGCATTTTAAGCTGAATTCTAATGTACACTACTGTTACAGCTTTAAGTCTCTTATGTTCTCTTATGCTTATCATAAATACAGTAATTTGGGGCAGTCATGGCCTAATGGATAGAGAGTCGGACTTATAACCCGAAGGTCGCAGGTTCGAGTCTCAGGTCCGGCAGGGATTGGCGGTGGGGGGAGTGAATATCCATCACTCTCTCCACCCTCAATACCACGACTGAGGTGAGACCCTTGAGCAAGGCACCGAACCCCCAACTGCTCCCCGGGCGCCGCAGCACTGGCTGCCCACTGCTCCAGGTGTGTGTTTATGGTGTGTGTGTGTGCACTTGGATGGGTTAAATGCAGAGCACAAATTCCGAGTATGGGTCACCATACTTGTCCACACTTCACTTCACTCACTAAAAACAGTAATATTGTGAAATCTTATTACACAAATAACTCTTCTATTTTAATACACTTTAAAATGTCATGTATTTCTGTTATGGCAAAGCTGAATTTTCAGCAGCCATTACTCTTCAGTCTTCAGTGTCACATGACCAACAGAAATCATTCAAATGCTGATTTAGTGCTCAAAAAGCATTTTTTATTATTATCATCATCATCATCATCATTGTTGTGCAGCTGTGCAGAATAATATTTTAGTAGAAACTGTAATTCTACTCTATGATGACTAGAAAGAACAGCAAAAGAACAGCTTTTGAAATAGAAATCTGTTGTAACAATGTAAAAATCTTTACTGTTACAGTGCAGTATGCATGTTTTTAATAGGAACTTTGTTAGGGTACTAATGAGACAGTGTGTGTATTTGATGGAATGTGTAGAAGTGTGTTACCTGTAAGAAGCTTACTACCATGAGAAACAGACTGTATGAACCAATTCCTCCTGTAAAAACCTCATTCAGCTCTCTCTGCAGTAAAAACTGCTTCAAAACCAGCACCAGGTACGGTAATACAGGAAATTGCTGAAACACACACAAATACACACAAGTCAGAAAATAAATCTGCATAAAGTCAAGGCTGTAACTGTGAGGCTGAAAACCACCACACAGTTAAAGGATGCATATCAACTACAGAAATCAATCTTCAAGATTAAAGCTACATTCCTGGAATATATTCTCACGCAAACTCATGTACAGCAACAGGAGACTTTACTCTTGATAACATATTAAATCATGTAGAGGAAGAATATGAAGACATTTTTATGCTGATTTGCACAGAAAGGGGGAAAAAACTTGAAAAACAAGGTGACGTTTTACTTTTTGAGATGTTGAAAATCCAGTTCAAATGAGTTTCTAAAACCTCAACAGCTCCATTCGAAATCAGCATTTCTGCTTCCCTCTTAATTTATCGCTTGAGTTGAAAGAGGACTTCCACACTCACCTGTTTGAAATCCTTGATGAGGTTTGCAGCTTTAACACCATTCTGTACATTAAAGCTGATGTCCACTTTTACCTCTGTGTGCAAGTCTGTCAGTTTAATGATGGGGACCTACAAACACGAGCATTAAAAGTATTAAAACACAAGCAGAGATGTCTGACAGACATCAAAAACAGCCAACGCACATGTATGACACACAGCAGTGCTCGTACCGTTGCTTTGTCCAGGACTTTTACAGAATTCTCATCTGCAATTTTTCTTTTGCGTAGCGCCTCTTCCAGAGTCCAGAGAGGTAAAGTCTCCCAGTGACCAAAAACCACCAAGTCTATATCACTGATACAAAGAGGAAGAAGAAAAAGTGTTAAATATAACCAAACAAGAATGATTCTCTTCTTAATGAATGAGCAATACAGTGAATGACATGTATGATGTTTTGGAACAAGATTGATGGCTTTTAATAAATTAAAAACAAGCTTATGAAAGGGCATCAGAGTATGTTATAAAATTCATTTATGAACGTTACAGCTGCGTACTAAACTCAACTGTTTCAGCAACTAGCATACTTGTGTATTGGCACAGAGAGATTTATTACACTAAGCCACAGTTCAGTAATCCAGGTGGCGTATAAACACAGTATGACTGGTGTGAGTGACGTGAGACTGGCGTTAAAAAAAAAAAAAGAAAAAATTGCACACACACTCGGGATCACAGGATAAGCAGAACTAAAATTACAAATCTTAATCCCCTCCTTGCAAGCATACAAAAAGTACACATACACACACACAAACACATCTACACGTCATAATACTTGCATTGCACAATTACAAAGATTACAAAAAGACCATTTAAGATCATATGACTATTGTGCTGAGTGGGAAAAATGCAGCAAGAGCAAAAAAAAAAAAAATCATAACATTACCTTGTTGGTAAATACAAGCCTGTGCTAAAGCTGCCAAACACTTGAACCTGAAACAGAAAATAGAAAAACTGTTTAAATCTCCCCTTACAAGAACGTACCTATGAAACCATTAGTCCCAACACCCATCCTGTATTCATATTTAAAACAGGAAAGATCTATAACATGCAAATCAAATGCAGGTATTCCCACGAGAGATGAGTGTAATTACTTGCAAAAACACACTTGGACTGAAACTGGCAAGAAAGATGTGACCTCATAAGACACATGAACATTTTTGGTGAGAGAGAGCTGTAAATTAAAGTATATTAATCTGTGTATGCTGTCGGATAAAATAAAATAAAATAAAAAAGTTGATCGTTACATTCTATCCAAGCCTGTGGGGCAATGTACTCCATAATTTAATAAGCGCACAATAAATATAAATATAAATAAAAAACAAATACCCATTTGAGTGGAGTATAAATAAATAATTCAAAACAAGCATTCAGCAAGTAGTATACATAGAGTATATACTCACACAGGGACTTAATGGTATGTTGTGGTTTTAAAATAGTAGGTAAAGCCTCTCTTTGCACAGTTAAACACTCAATCTTCTTACACGGACACAGACTACTCACATCCTTTAGGTAACGTTGAGAGAATGACTGAAAATAATTCATCTTTAGTACTAACTATTAGCAGCTGTTAGCATGTGCACTGCTTTCAACTTACAGGAGAAATGATCATTTTAGGAGCTAGAATGACTGACAATAAATATGCATTCCCAATTTACACGAGCAACCAGACACTGGCACTGAGAAGGAGATACTAATTTGGTTTCCTAAATGTGTAAATGCAGGAAGACAAACACAGCACTGTGGGATCCATATATATACATGCCTCTAAAGAACTGATACAAATGCATGTTCTAGCTACAAATGCCTTGGCTACTTTTCTAACAATTTACACTCAAGACTTTACACTGCAAGAAAGATGTGATCCTCTGTTATTACACCGATTAGGTTTCCTTGAAACATGATCCTGCACTCTGAGCTAAATATAAAGACAGTTTTAACCAGAAATAAAACCAGACATTTTTTCCACAACACAAAGGTCAAATCAGGCTGTTGACACACTTTAGATTATTTTTCAGCTCATTATCCATGCATTTACAACTACATTTCAGCAACTCATGTTCCATGAAGATATTTTGTAAATTTCCTACCGTAAATATATTAAAACTTAATTTCTGATTAGTAATATGCATTGCTAAGAACTTCATTTAAACAACTTTAAAGGATTACTCCAACCCAAAATGAAAATTGTTGTTAATCACTTACCCCCATATCGTTCCAAACCCGTAAAAGCTTCATTCGTCTTCGGAAAACAATTTAAGATATTTTGGATGAAAACCTGGAGGCTTTTGACTGTCCCATTAACTGCCCAATAATTAACACTGTTAAGGCACAGAAAAGTATGAAAGACATCGTCAAAATAGTCCATCTGCCATCAGTGGTTCGACCGTAATTTTACGAAGCTACGAGAATATTTTGTGCGCAAAGAAAAGAAAAATAAATGACTTTATTCAACAATTCGTCTCCTCAGTGTCTCCTCCTCGTAGCGTAGCGCTATTTTGGAGAGTATCCGCTGGACGCAAACAGCATATGCTCTTCTGTGTCAGCCGCACCACATGGATGTCTTCTACGTATATTTATGCTTTGATTTGATCGAAAAGAGCGTACCCGTGTGGCGCGGCTGACACAGAACAGCGTACACATTTTACGTCCAGCGGATACTCTCCAAAATGGCGCTACGCTGACGTGGAGTCGCTATTTTTATTTTCTTTGCGGACAAAAAGTATTCTTGTAGCTTTGTAAAATTACAGTTGAACCACTGATGGCAGATGGACTATTTTGACGATGTCTTTCATACTTTTCTGGGCCTTGACAGTGTTAATTACTGGGCAGTCAATGGGCCAGTCACAAGCCTCCCGGTTTTCATCCAAAATATCTTAAATTGTATTCCGAAGACGAACGACGCTTTTACGGGTTTGGAATGACATGGGAGTAAGTGATTAATGACAAAATTTTCATTTTGGGGTGGAGTAAACCTTTAAAGGTGATTTTCTCAGTATTTTGACTTTTTTGCACCCTCAGATTCCAGATTTTCAAGTTGTATCTCGGCCAAATATTGTCCTATCCTAACGAAACCATACATCAATGGAAAGCTTATTTATTCAGCTTTCAGATGATGTATGAATCTCAGTTTCGAAAAATTGACCATTATGACTGGTTTTGTGATCCAGGGTCACATATAAATCAAATTCACTGTTAGACCAATAAACATATTTTAGATGTACAGATGAACTGAAAGAGTATTTATTGTATTTCTAATGGGCTCCAGTGACAACTTAGAAATGGAGTTCCTCAAGGCTCTATATTTAGACCTTTGCATGTCGATGACATCAACATAACGGTAAACTACTGCAAAAACAAATTCACATGGTCTTTGATATTTAAAAGGTCAAGTGGAAGTTCTGAAAAAGTGTTTGTATTTATGCCTCTTTGGCAGGTACCCTATTGATTGTTCCTCATCATCCAAATATTCAAGAATATAAAATGACATAAACCCCAAGACGACAATCATATTAACCAAAACTGTGTGTGCGAGTAACACTAACCTCGGCATTGGGCCACAAGTCCTTGATGACTCTGTGGATCCTGGCCACTACCTCTAGCCTCATGTGCTCCTCCTCTGGACGAGGAGAAATATACTCATAAAAGTCCTTTATCTCCTCATGCAGCCTGGATAGAGAGAGAGAGAGAGAGAAATTAACTATTACATAAGACCAAAGTGATTGCATTATTGGCAATAAAGCTCTTTAATGTTTAACACAAATACTACATTAAAGTGATTTTGTGGCACAGTGCCACAAATCGGTGTTGTTAATGATAACCCTGGTTTCTGGTGAACTGAGCTGTTCTGAGTTTCATTCAATAATGACAGAATAAGAAAAATAAGCCAATAGTAATACATACAAATGTGTTTTTCATTCTCCTAGACCACCTAAAACACCTAAACTAAATGTTTTTCAAAGAAGTCTCTTATGATCAACAACACTGCATTTATTTGATCAGTAAAAACAGTAATATTGTGAAATACTATTACAATTTAAAACTGTTTTCTATTTTAATATATTTTATGATGTAATTTATTCCCGTGATGGTGGAATTTTAGCAGCTATTACCCCAGTCTTCAGTGTCACTTGACCATTCGGAAATCATTCATATTATCATCAGTGTCTAAAACAGTTGTGCTGCTTTCTGTGTAAACCATGATACATTTTTTTCAGGATTCCATGATGAATGGAAAATTCAAAAGAACAGTAATTATTCGGAATAGAAATCTTTATAAAACATTATAGTCTAAATGTTTTACTGTCGCTTTTGATCCATTTAATGCTCCCCTGCTGAATAAAACTATAAATTCCTTTTTTTTTTTTTTTAATTACTGACACCAAATTTTAAATGGTATTGCATGCTGTCATGTAAGCGATGAGAACATTATTGGTTTACATGACTCAGGGTAAGAGAAGAACAAAGAAACAAATTCACACCCTAGTTACAGGTAAGTAAACATTCAAAGGCAGGTTGCTACAGCTGGGAGAGCTAGTGAGGCTTCTGAGTCAGGAAAGGGAAAGTGTAGCTAGGTAACACCTCATCATTACACATCTCAATTTGACCCTAGAAAGCAGCACACCATTTAACTCAACTCAACCCAACCCAACCTGACCCAGCAGTCTAGGTTTACTTCAACCTGAACACTAAATTCAAGCAATGGTAGCAGCATTTAATACTGCATGGGACACATCTGCAAAACTACTATACATGCAAGCAGCTTAGAGAAGCAGAATTCATTCACTGAAATAATCTCTTGGTGTCATGCAAGTTCAGTATGTTCAGTAGATGACTGCACCAAGGCACCTGCTATCACCTCCCATTCTCTTCCAGCTCTTATTAACACTAGTCTTCTGCTGCCAGGTGCCAATTCCATGACCAGGGCTGAATCCACACATGCCTGCCAAACTGGCCGTCGTCCTTACTCATGCACATATAGCTGCTGCTGCAGGTGGTTTCATCATTCTGTACATGTACTGAGTTTGTCCATGACTAATGACTCCAAAAGACTTCCTGTAGTTCAAACATGGTGCTAACAACACCAAGGTCATGGGTTTGATTTACAGGTAATGCATGAACTGATATAATGTACAAAATGAATGCAATCAAGGTTGTAAGGTGCTTTGGATAAAAGTATGCCAAATGCATAAATGTAAATAAGAAAAAAAAAAAAAATCCTGTCTCAACCCTCTATGGACACCTTGGCAATTGAATCGGCATTGGCTAGTAAACTTTTTAGTTTACTCGCCAGACTGATATACTAGGCCTATATATATATATATATATATATATATATATATATATATATATATATATTAGTGCTGTCAATCGATTAAAAAAAATTAACTAATTAATCGCACATTTTTCTAAAATTATTCGCGATTAATTCCACTATTGATTTTTAAATATACTTTTATATTGCAATAATTTCGCATTCAATCTTCAAATGTACAATGTACAAACAACATAAAGACAGTATATTTTTTAATATTTCTTTAATGGCATCTTTTTTATGATTGAAGGCCAGCATCACTGATATCAATACTACTGATGTCTCTATAAAATAGTTTTTTCCTCTTAATATTTAACCATTGACTGTAGCCAGTCAGCATTACAGAATAATTTAGATCTATACATTTTAACATTTATTAGACTTAACTTCTAATTTAAGTGAACTTAAAACAACCATCACATGAACCTATTATAATAAATGACATATTTAGCTACTTGTGCTCTTCAGCAGAAATATACAGAAAATGAATACTTACCAAACATTAAATTCTAAATTAAATATAGATGAACCCCTTAAAGCTATAAAAGTTATTGACTTCCTCTTTTTTTTTCTTTGGTTCTTGGATTATAGGCATCACAGCAGCTGGTTATTAGCTTATTGCCTGCTATAGCTTTAAAAGCTGCTGCTGCTGAACGTGACGCGGATCTGACATGCAACTCTCTTTTCTCTACTAATGAGCGGACGAGTTGTATCGGGTGTTTTAGATGAGGGAGACAGTGCTGGGGCGTCTCATGAGAGTTTTTAAAACCATTTCAGAGACATGTTCTTAAATGTGACGCATATATAACATATTGCATGCATGCACGCAGTTTAAAGGCAGCTTTAATCGCCTTTTTGGTAACGTCATGCCTTAATTGACGGGATAACTAGGACATTGCATGCACGTAGCTTCTTTCGCTGTTTGATATGAAATGATACAGGCTACAGGGCGCGCCGGCATCTTTGTGCGTGTATTTTAAGAGCGCGCACTACAAGCACAGTGTCTTTTCCGTGCTCGATTAACTCGTTTTAACTCGCCCCTGGCGCGGAGGTGGCGTTAGAGCGCGCGTCTGAAACGTCTCCCGTTTGTTTTGGTCATAAAGACGTTCTGCATCTAAATAAACGCAATCCTTTTCAAGAAAAAAGAGATGGAGGCAGCAGTTGCGAATGGGGTGGCCAACCCAAGCCCCGCCCCTGCGTTAATTGCGTTAAAAAATTTT
This sequence comes from Tor tambroides, assembly GCA_021397915.2. Classification (NCBI taxonomy): domain Eukaryota; kingdom Metazoa; phylum Chordata; class Actinopteri; order Cypriniformes; family Cyprinidae; genus Tor; species Tor tambroides. Next base: position 83,847 of record JAFVLL020039638.1, on the reverse strand, counting down.
AACGCGTTAATCTGAAAAAATTAATCTCATGCGTTAACGCGCTAATTTTGACACCACTAATATATATATATATATATATATATATATATATATATATATATATATATATATATGCTCTGTAATATACTGTATATATATATACACTGCATATGTTTGTAAAATGGTACAGCTTTTTAAATATCTGAAAGTACACTTTTAACATCAGTCAGTCAAGCATTATATGGCATTATGATAATTAGAATTAAAGTAATTAGAATTAAAACTTAGTAACCATGTATGAATGCACAGACATTTTAACTGAATAACTGAATTTAGGACTGGTGGTGGTGCTTTTTTTTGGTTATTCAGTGTTTCTGTTAAAAAAAATGGGAAAAACTAACAATAATACTGATAAGACGATAATAATAATAATAATAATAATAATAATAATAATAATAATAATACGAATTCTGCTCAAAAGAACAGTATAAAATGCACTAAGGATTAACAAGCTGCTGGATTAATGAATATTTAATCAGGTTGTTTGCGTTCACTCGAACTGATTCGCTGAAATCAAAACAGGGACGATAATAGGTGAGCGCCAGCCAATGAGATTGCCGTTTGCGCATTAGTTCCGCCCACTACCGGAAAACCCGGCAGTTCTTAAAAGCTGAAGAAATCCAAAGGAACTCTGTTATTTTGACAGGAAAATACAACAAAGAATATCGTTTACATGTAGCGCTTCAATTCTGCATGTATTTAAGACTCTCTCTTGGTCTCTCTGCTCTCACCATAGCGACGGCGAGTCGTGCGCCTAGAGTTCACGGAACGTCAAATACAGGTGCGCTGCGCATCCATTGAGATGAACTGAAAAATATCACAGATCGCTTGACGGAGAGAGAAACTCTGAAGCGCTCAGTCAGTGTTCCGCGAGTGAATATATCTGTGCTAAACTTATACTTAGCCTCCAACTCACACTGGTGAGTAAAATTTGAGAATTTATTAGCCACTGGCTAATATTAAACATCATTTAGTCGCCCAGAGTGAAATTTAGTCGCATATGCGAGTGATTTACTCGCATTGTAGAGGGTTGCGTCTGTAGCATCAGAGAAAGTCGGAAGAGACAGGCCACTTAGGATGTGTTCACACCTGGCTCCTTTAGAGCATTTGTTTCAGAGTCTGGCACATTTTTTCCCTTAAAATGGTTCTTTTAGGCATATGTGAACAATTGCAATTGCCTTTTTTTCAGTCTAAAACATACATGCACATTACCAGTCTGAACAAAATACTCTTTCATGCTGATTTGATTTAAAGATCAAAATTTATGATACCACTGTTGTCAGATCTTATTGCTAATTTGATATGCTAAAAAAAAATTGATTTTGTAGATTTTGGCATTTACCGGATTTTAACAAAAAGTATAGTTTTTATAGCTATGTAGGAGTTAGCCAACAAGAAAGTTAACATTGCAGAGTGGATTGGCTTGCTCTTTCGTCCTGAGGTTTAACACAAAATCTGTGTGTACACTGCAATTACACCTACACTAAATGAACATTCTTCTTCGGTTATTTCTATATTTGCTAACTGCTAGAGCGGCCTAACATAAAATATGCTGTTCTTTCACAATCCAGTCCCTCCACATTTGACAGCAAGTGAATGTTGGCAGGCCGCATTTGTTTCATTTGTCACATCTTTGTGCAGAACAAGGTGTTCAGATACCTTTTTCCTCTCAGCATGTGACCAGAGCAGGCAAACAAAAGTTCTCATTTGAACTTTAACTAACCTAAAATCAAGTAAGAAGTGTGAGAAATAAAATGCTTTCCCATGTCATCTGCAGAGACATTTTAGAAATTTTGGACAGGTGAGAAACAATCACACCCTCAAGAAAAATTTGCACTCTGGGAATTCTAGACATCTTATTACTTAAGAACAAGACTCGCTCATCACAAATGCTCAGAATTATTCAAAAACTATGCATCCACCTTCTAATACAGTGAGAAAGAAGTGGTTACATGAATGTAAAGGTCCGCTAAACTGGCATTCGCTTATCTGAGTGGAAACAGATATTTTCTATCTCAAGGAAGGTCTTAGTACCTCCGGTCACTCAAATTCCACAAACAAACAAGTCATGCAAAGCTTTGAGCATAACAAAACAATGCAGACACACACAAATGCACAAGTCTCTTCTGGGGCTCTGATCAGTGTCTAAGCACATTTGTCTGCCTGTGCTGGTAAAACTAAACTGCGTGAGAAATTTCAGCCCTGGGCAAGATGCTCTGTAGAGGCAGCCTGACAGCATTCATCAGAGACGGCCACCACTGCAACATGAACACACCTACTGCAGACGCACGCTCACAACTCCACAGACACAGACCATTGGGTTTGTGTGTTCTGGGACAAAGGGTGGTTCACATCACCAAGACGAAAATCATCATACATACAAACAAACCGATTACATCACAGTTTTTATGCAACCAAAACAGAACAGATTTTTTTTTAGAGTAGCTCTGCCAATATTTTCACTGTCCAACGAAAGTATTGGCAGGGCGAGTGAAAATCAATTTTCTACTGGCCCACATATACATTTTTTTTTTTTTAATATTTGCAAGAAAAATTGCAATTTTTCAAAACTTGTGTTCATTAACTAACCTTTTTCCTTTACAAATTTCCTTAATGAGCTGGAAATTAGCCATCCTTTATTGAGTGCTGCTGACTTATTATTCAAAGAACAGACATATTAACACAATTAGTCAAAAAAAACAAACAAACAAACACACAAATACACTTTCATACCATCATTAAACAAAAATATAAAATACAACTAATGAGCGGTTGTGTGTGTGTGTGTGTGCACCTGATGGACAGGCATGTATTTCTGTGTTTGTGCGCATATCAGGTTTATTCAAAGTTAATCTGTATGTTTGCATATGGGTGTGTGCTTGCAAAGAGTGTGTTGTTTCATCAAGACTAGATAGAAGTGTGTGTTTCACTTATGGGAAGCTATGAAAGTAAGTTTAGTCCAAGAAACTAAACTGAAAGGGAGCAAAAGTGGAAACACAGGGCCTGAATGGCCTCTTGTTCTCACCATATCTGCTTTATCAACTCTCTCACAAAACACACAAATGGACAAGAGAGAGCAGAAGCAGACAAACCAGACTAATCAAATCTAAAACAAGATGAAAAGTTTAAAAAATGGAAGCACTTAATCTAACTGGAGTTAAATCAATCTCAGCAGGCTGTCTCGCAGTTTGAGGAACACATTTGCCCTCAGTGTAGTCCAGCCTGGCTGTGGGAAACTGATTACACATAGAGAGTCTGAGTTTCGTTTCACAGAATAAGTCGTTCAGATCAGTTTCAATTCTCCGGAGCAGCTTGTTGTGTCCTCCAATCAAGTTTACTCCCAGTGTCAGCCAATCAGAGAGCAGACTCTGTCGCTAAGAAACCCTTCACTGTGAGGGCCAACACAATTTTTACTGCTACTTCTGTGGATTGACTGACTCACACTACACACACACAATTAGCCTAAACACTGACATCACACAATCATCCTCATTTACATGTATGAGTGGAAATATTGCAAAGCCCCAATATAAATGCCCACTTTGTTGTCTTTAATTCAAACATGTCATTGACTGAAACAGTACATTTGTTTATAGTTGACATGAAAGACATCTATTTTCTAAGTGCTATAAATCTTTTTGTGAACAATTCATCTAAACCCTGCTTAACCCCACACCTGCAAGCTCACATTCATCTGCCTTCAGTTTTGAGTGCATCACTCACATCTCAACATCCAACCAAAGTCACCATCCTGCATTGTTTTCCATAACGTCGTTACACTCTGATGTGTCACAATATGGATCTGTCTCCCCAAAAAGAAAATCTGTCTCAACTTCCATTTCTTTGCAACTTAAACAATGAATAGTGTTAATTCACACATATTTCACTTGGACAGGAAGTTGTACCTGTAAGCTTCTCTCCTGCAAATGTGTGCCTGCAGAGTGACAATGAGTCTCTGTGCTAAAATAATATGACTTATTCAGTATCATATTGGTGATGAGTGTAATCATTATTTTGGTCATCTGCTGGCTGAGATCAAGACTGTTGTTAGTAGTCTTTCCTTTTTAGACGAAACATACAGCAGCTCTCAGGGACTGAATTTCATGTCTGAAAATGGGGGAATTCCTCCTTTAGGGTGGGGGTAGTACTCAAGACACAAACACATTTATGCATGACATAATCAGATACAATACTATTACTTTTGGCAAATACTTTATTACAAAACTGACATTTAACAATTACTTAAACAGGTAGTTAAAGGCACAAGTCATATGTTACATTACTATTCAAAATTGTGGGAAAAGAATTCAACCCTTTTATTTAGCAAGAAAGCATTAAATTGCTCAAAACTGATATAAAAGACTTTTATAAAAATTTCTATTTCAAATGGGGGGGGGGGGATCACAAATATTTCCACAAAAAAATATTAAGCACTGTTTTCAACATTAAGAATTGTCAAGACTGAATCAACATATAGAACGATTTCTGAAGGATCCTGTGACACTGAAGACAACTGAACTTCAACTGAAGAAAATTTTGATTTGTCATTGCAGGAATAAATAATATTTTAAAATATATTAACAGTAGTCAACCGTTCTTTTATACTGTAATTATTTATCAAATAAATTCAGCTTGTCTGAGCATAATACTTTTAAAAAACATTTAAAAAAAAAAATCTTACCAACCCCAAATATTGGATATCATGTATGCATTTTAAATGTCCAACAATCAATATGCAGAATTTATAAAAAATTGGGTAGCTGTTGTCTAATCAGTTCTGTATATAAATAACACTGTGTGTACACTGCAAATAAGCGACATCCCATGTTTGTGACTCTAATGAAAGCATTCTAGTTTTGAAGCTCATTTGAAGTGTAGACACATTTTGAACCCTTAGTGGTTAAATACACACTGCTGGACATTTTGCAAACTAGACCAAAAGACCTGCTCATTATTTCGAGCCAAGGGGATATTTTTAACCAACAAGTTTATTTTTCATTTAGCAGTCCATCTTTAACAGAAGTTCAGCAAACGTTCAAGGTGGAGCTCACATCTCACAACATACCTGACCCACTTTTAGAAATGACTAAATTCACCCACCATTTAAATAAACCTTTGAACAGTTTTATTTTGCTGTATTGCACTATGACGGAAACTTGTACTTGGTCATGTAATAGCAAGTAGAATCCTTTGCCAGCTGAGAGCTTTGAACACTAAACAAACGTCGAACCAGCGAGTGGTAATCACACTTATAGTGCTCACCTACCAAATGTCAGTTGTTCAGGGCCAAAATTACATAACATAATTAATACCCATGGCAGAGATTGTTAACTGAGCCGATGAGAGTAAAGAAATTTTCAGAGGGCAGAGAGAAAAAAAAAAAAAAAACTTCTTTTGCCAGGAAGTGCATCCCATAAGTGTTTCAATTGTAGCCAGGCATTACAAAATCAAGCTTGTAAAGAGAAGCTGATGAGATTTATAAAGTCTTCTCTCTATACCAGACTGTTCTTATGGCCTTACAATAACCCCACAAGTCAGTATTGTACACTGGTATTATACTGGATAAGCACCTCACCATACACCAAAATAAGTTTATTCACATTTCTTTTTTGAGGTCATGTCAACTTGACCGATTTTGATTTGAGAGCAAAACAAACAGAGCTGACTTGTGTGTGAAACTTACAGATGGTCAGTGAGTTTTCTGATGGTGCAGATGCCAAAACATTGCCTTGTTTTGACTGAAGGTCCATGTTGAACTCTCATCGAGATGTATATTGGACAATGTTCACTAACATTCAAGCTATTACATAAGTTCAAAGTGCACCCACCCAACTCTGACTCAGTCAAGTCTGACCAAAACCTCCCTGGTAGACTCAATGGGGCAAAGCATAAACAAATGTCCATTTCATGTTGCTAGGCACAGCATGACCTGCTGCCAGCTGAGCATGTGGAGTCAGTCTGTTTCTCTGCAGCCTCAATACTCAGCAGACCATGATTCAAACCACATTCAAACTAAACTCTATCACACATGCTAAACACAACCAGTCATTCAATATGTGCTAACAGCTCAGTCCCTTTCACATTTGGCTCCTATAATCTACATCTGGTGTAAACAGACCACATATGTAATCTAAAGGATCCTATATTGATTAGATTCTTCATTCAGTCGCAAAGGTTTTAACAAATTAGTACACAGGAATAGTGTGAAAAAGATAGAGTCTGTCAGACAACAGCATTATACACAGAGGCAAATTTCCAGCAAAAAACTAGATGTGTGGCACATAACAGCATTATAACTGTATATAACATCTTTCTTATTAGTGAAAGATGCATGAGTATGAACATGTGGCGTGGGCAGCTTTTATTATGAATAATTGTTAGATATAGTATACAACCTTCCACAAACCTTGTATCTGCTGTAAACTCTGAGTTATAATGTTCTAAATTTGCTGCCATATTAAGCCAAATTATGCCAGAACAGAAGGTCTGTCAGTACAATCCGTATTTTTTTATTATATATTTTAAGATACTGAAGGCCCTGAGGGCCGTGATACACATTTCATTGTAGCTGTTTTTCCATTTTAGCTGTTTTTCCATTTCTGGCAAGATTTTACATAATTTATGGAGTTATTTGCTTGTAAATTATTTGTTGTGTGCAAATAGACATGTTCATTGATCATGCTGCAGAAAGGCAGTTGTTCAAAAATATAAAAACTCTGTCATCATTTATTCACCTTCGTTTCACTGTAAACCTGTATGACCTTTTTTCTTCTGCAGAACACAAAAGATGATTGTTTGATGAATACTGGTGACCAAACGTTTTTGGTTTCCATTGTATGGATAAAAACACAATGCCTTCTTTTTAAATATCTAAGGGGAAGGGGAAGTAAGGGGAAGTAAATGACGACAGAGTTTTCATTTTTAGGTGAACTGCCGGTTTAAGGACGCTGCAGCATGTCTGCATTTGATCTAGGGCTGGGCGATATATATCGTTCGATATATCCATGCGCATTTCGTCAGTAAAGCCGGTTTTTTGATTAGCGGAAAATCTCCATCACCTGTTTTGAAATAGAGCGCCAGTTAATACACAGAGCCGTAGATCACTGACAAGCTACGCCAATTAATCACCCGCGAAAATGAACGCGTTTGCGCAGCTTGTCAGTGATCCACCGGCTCTGTGTTAACTGGCGCTCCTATTTCAAAACAGGTGATCCGCCAAACCAGCTGGCAGAAATGCGCAAAATATCAGGCGTGCTATGGCCTTAGCCTAATTTGATCTAGCATGATTAAAATGAATAAACATTTACCAAAAGCCAACCATTTCTTGGTTTCAAACGTCAATGCAGATTCCAAACATTTTGTCACTGGTCTAAAAACAAGAGCAACATGAGTAACACATTCTGACATCATCCTGTTCATCGCGGCCACCCTGGGAAAGTGCCCTTGTGACGAGGAGGAGTTCTTGCTGAGTGCTGTAATGTGTGTGTGAAGGTGTCTGGGAGAGTCATAGCTCTAATACATGCCTCAGAGCACACTCTCACATCTCCAAATCCTGCTGCTAGTGACAGAATCAGTAAAATTCAAGTTGAAAAACCCATTTCTCTTGTAGTGTCTGGGAGCCACTCAGGGAAGCCCCATGTGCTGGCACCGAAGGCTGCTTTTCTATTACATTTAGCCCCTTTCCACCAACTTGCAATGCCTTCCTCATGTCCCATGGCAACTGGTTAACCTAATGACAGTGACTGATGAATATAGGCTAAACTCAATTGCAGAAAACAGAGCTATAATGGGAAAGGGAGCAGGCACAAGGAACCTTGCTTAATGTTTTGTTATAAATATAAACTATATATAAATATGAACTGTCTTTGGTGAAAGTGCCTTTAAAGTTTTTGCACCTTTATCTTGGTATAAATTGCAGAACCAGCTAAAATTGGACTATTTACCAACAATGACACAGTTTAAAATTAGGATAAAGGACTATCTGAGTACTAAATGCACATGTGCTGTTAATGAGCGCAGCTGGTAATTATGTTGAGATGATGTTAGATTGCAAACTGTTCTTTTTTTCTGTTAAATGTTTTTTGTTTTTGTTTTTAATGTATATTTTAATATGGAACTATTATTCTGCTGTCTTGGCCAGGACTCCCTTGAAAAAGAGATTCTGAATCTCAACGGGATTATTTCCTGGTAAAATAAAGGTTAAATAAAAAAAATAAAATAAAAAATAAAAAAATAAAACGAGAAACTACTAGAGCTATAACAAAGAACTGCATGCAGTGATCATCTTTATGTGAAAACTAACTAATTTACAATTCTTTGAAGTTTCAGCATGACCAAAAACTATTCAAAGACATTAACTCAGGACGCCATCTGTTCAGCAACGCTTTCTGAATACAAATGAACGTTAGTGTCTTTGTGTCCAAAAATATATCCTTAGCATCGATTTGGTGCTCTTCGAAAAGAGACCAGTGCTCTGAACTCGTCCTACACTTAAAACATTGAGAAGACCCAACATAAATAACTCAGCAGCAGCACAACTAAGCGTGGAGAGAGGATTTTCCCTCTCCTCTCACTGCAGCATAGCTGTCAGGCAGATGAAAGGATCTCAACTCACTCTGATTGGCTGGAAGCACCGTGACATCACAGAGACGGGATCGTGTGTCAGCTAGGAGGGGGAGCATTTGTTTTGGGTAGAACAGGGAAGGAACTTGCTCAACTCACGAAGAATATAAACAGAAAACTCTTTCCACACTCTGACACACCCATAAAATCATCTGTCCGTTTTCTCACACCTCAGAAAGGAACAGCAAAAATGATTATAGTGTAAAATTAGCCTCCAACTAACACATCCACAAAATATTCCCATGCTGTAGGTTGGAAATATTTTGTGCTGTAGGAAGCAAACACATTTCACATTCTGGTTTTTGGATTGCAGACACGAAAAAGACTAAGATCTACAACAAATGATCCAAGAACCAGATTAAAATCTTTAAGGCATCTCAGACATGCTCTCTGAACACAAAGCTACAGTATAAGCCAATCTGCGCTTAATCTGTGCGTTTCGCCATATGTCTATAAGATGGAGTTGACGAGTCATTTATTGGAGAAACAGGAAAAACAGTGAGGGGGGGGGGTCAGGTAAGAAGGTCTATAAGGTGAGGACTAGAGTATTAGAGTAATCACAAAGGAATGCTCTTATGCAAACACTCTGCTAACATTACTATAAATGAGGATAAGGCTTGCTGGCTGTACTTTGCTCTGGGCTCCACAAGCTGCTGCACATATCACAAAGTAGGACAATCTTCAAAACCAACCAAACCACCACCTCCACAACCATTACACCTAATTCTAACATCACACCACTACACAATCCAGCACTACTTCCACATACTTGAAAATAATTCCTCATACAGTTTGACAATCGATCTCTCCTGCACACTCAAAGATGTGCTTATGGACATTTAATGCCCTTAATAAAGTACAGCCATTAAAACCTAATTGAACCTCTCTTGGTTCAAGAAAATTGTGGTTTGACTTTGAGAGTATGTTGCTGCTTTGTTTTCATTTCACATATTCCACACCTAAAGAGAACACCCAATAAAGAAAATTGTCATTTACTTTTGTTTATCTTTGGAACACAAATTCATACAGTCTTATGGCTTCAGAACAACCCGAGGGTAAGTAAATGATGATAACTTTCATTTCATTCAACTTTCAACTTTCATTCAATGCTTTCAAGCCGTTTTATTCATATCAGAAAAACTATGAAGCAATTAAAAGTAATGACAGCAATAAAGCAAGAAGTCAGAAAAGCAGTCTATGTCATCATGACTTATGATCATTAAGTAACCTGAGTGTGAATTGCAAGGTGTAGATTATTGACTGACTGACTGAGAGGAAGATAACGATTAATAGAGGCGGTAACTACAGTAGAGCAACACATTACACATACAGTTAAAGTAATTCTTACAGTACTATCTGGGATCGGTCTCATGGAATCATATCTTTCAACTTCTAGATTATTCATTCAAGTGCTCAATTTTTCCCCAATCATTAGCCAGTTTCCAAAAAAAAACAAAAAAAAAACAACAACAACTAACTATTACTACTGTAAAACATAACTTAACATGGGCTCTCCTTCAAACTGTATGTAAAGCTGATACAAAGTAACAACATTTTTCTTGTAGTACTAACCACTGTAGTAACTATGGCACTAAGACAGAAACCATACATTATTTGGCTTGTGACAAGCAGCAGCTAAAATTTCCCCCAAATGAAAACTGTATGACTTTCTTTTACAGAACAGTAAAGAAAATATTTTTGTCCATACAAAGTCAAAGTAACCAACATTCTTCAAAACAACTTCTTTCATGTTTCAAAGAAGAACAAAAAACGTTACATGTTGGGAACGACAAGAGGGTGAGCAAATGATGACAACTTCGTTTTGGGGTGAACTATCCCTTTAAGACTAAGTGGACTTTGAGAGAGTTCGTGCTACTTGTGATTTTAGGGATTCGGACATTAGAGACGTCAGGGGAGCAGCTGACAAGCCAGCGCAGGTCATTTAAATGGAAGGATTGCAAGGATACTCTAGACATGCCAAATATGGTGAGGAAACGGCTCGAATGTCAAACCACTGGCAAACCTGCGAGAACCTAACAGTTATTTTAGTGAATGGACGGTCGCAGGTTCAGGTCGCAGGTTCTGCTTATTCAGGTCATGACATGTTAAACATGTACTGAGCAACCCTCAGTTGTGTCAACGCGTAGGCCAGCTCCTGAATCCGAGCAAACAAACCGGGCCCTGCACCGAGGTTATCATCATACACCCACACATATAAAGTTGGTTTCTGCACTCACCCCACAATGCCTTCCGAGTAGTTTCTGCTCTTCCACGGTGTGCCCGTGTAAATGTCCTCCGCCCCATCTGTCAGCAGCAGACTCCTGTTAAAGCCAAAGGTGCTCGCCTTGTTGTCTCTTTTCCTCTTGCTTGGCAACTCCGTTCCCACTCCCGCGACCCTACTGCCACCCACCTGCCCCCCTCCGCCGACACCCCTGCCTGCCCTACTGCTGCTGTTATTGTTGTTATTGGCTTCCAGAGAGATGAAGTCTAGCTGTTCGGAGACCTCGCTGTCGGGTTTGGATCCAGACATCCCCCGATGGTCCTTGGGCTTGCCGCTGCTGTCGGCCGCGTTGCTCGACGCACCGTCGCCGCCGCCGCTGCTGCTACCGCTACTCGTCAGTTTAGCGCTGGCTGTGTTGCAGTTGTTGTTGAAGTAGAGGTTTCCCAGCGTCTGTGTCGTTTCCCAGATGTGCATCCACAGGTTGTTGGCAGGTCCGCGCTGTTCTGGCTGAAACCAGGCGATTCTAGGATCCATCAAACGCTGAGCTGCTGCAGGCGCACTTGCCCCCAGAGCAGAGCCAGGCTCGGTTCGCTTAACCCACTAACGGGAACACACGCTCGCCCTGGACAGCTACTAAAATATCCTGTGCGGGTCCATCAACGTATCTCGGGACAAAAAACAACACACCAGTGTGAACGGACTGTAAAAAGACGTTGTTAACCGTCAAACTTCAGAGCACGAGGAATGAAGAAACGAGAGCGTCGTCTGTGTCACTGCCTCTGACCCGTTTCTATCGGAGATCGTGTGTTTCAATGGCGGACAGAGTACAGCTCGACTCCGCATGCGCAGGCAGGCGCGAGCGAGCAGCGGGAGCGCGCGGACTCCGAGCGTTACGCAAGAGAGCACGTTACAATTTCTGTTACGTAACAACAACAGTGGGTTTGATACATTGTAGTAATATGAACCTCTCGTTTGTGTCAGGTTTCAGACGGTGGCGCTAATCCAATGAGTCCTATATCTAGTTCATCGGGTCTCAGTGTTATCTTCTAATTGGATTATTTTGTAATGCAGTGACAGAAATTAGATTACTGGGAACAGGAGTCTGCGAATAGAATATAAACAACAGTATTATTACTGTGGGACAGGTCTGACCAGTGTTTCTTTTTTAACCACTTAAAGAGGAAAAAAATAAAACAAGACAGTACAATTCTGCCATAAGTAATGCCCTTACAAATCTGAATTTCTTTCTTTCTTCAGTAAAACTCAAAAGATGTTAGGAACAAACACCTAATATTCAAAAAAAAAGAATATTAGGAACAGACAGCCTCATTCAGTATTCATTTTGTTTGCATCTTCTTTAATACAATGCAAATCTTAAGAAATATTTAATCTCATATGCTTTTTCTTTTACTCAACTGGGGAAAAAATGAATCCACTAAGCATGCTAATGACATATATTAAGTTATCAAAAGGTTTAAGATAACGTAACATCTATCAGACAACGTTTCTTTCTCCGTAGACAGTTTTATGAGGGATCTAATACAACTCATAAACATCTGATAATCTGCTGTTACTGTGGGCCATAAAATGCTACATCAAAGGGTTTTGCTGTTGTTGTTGTATTATTATGGACTGGGTGAAAGGGAGAGCATAGCAACATAACAGTGTTTATTAAGTAATCCCTGGGCACTGATCCATCACCATTTTACAGATGATCTCACGAGGACAAGGACAAGTCTTACCAGAAGCCCAAAAGCCAGAATATTCAGAGGAGTAAAGGGGAATCTGTTATGGACTGGATGACACACTTTTCAGTTTAATAATGCTGAAATCTCATGGCCAATGGAGATTACGTTCTGTGAAAAACACAGACACTACTGATTCATCCTAATACTTAACAACAACAAGAGACCGTTATGATATGTTATGCTTTAATTAAAGCACTTATATATGTTTGGTTTTACAAACTTAATTTTTTATCTTAATTTCCGTACACAATCACTCTCACGTAACAATAAAACCAAAAGAAAACCAGAGAGGAGTATGGACAGAAAATGCAAAATAAAAAGAAGTGAGATGTTTACAGAGAATTTGTACTACTGATCTCTGAAATCTCATTTTCTCTGCAGGTTCTCCAGGTAGCTGATAAATCTCTTCAGGTTGATCTTTATGTTGTCCAGAACACAAAGCTGATCAGGGCTGTATTTTCCTTTGCCTTCTTTTCGCAGCTGTGAGGGAACAAAAGGCCAAACTGTGAAAAGCCTGCCATCTAAAGGCCTACGAACATACTAGAATACAGAGATCTAGCAATGGCTGTGCTGTGAATGGTCAGACTGTGAATTTATAAAAGCAGCTGAAAAAGTACTTCACAGTTTTGAAGTGGAACATTTTAGATCAGCCAACCAAGACAGATCTGTTCAGCTGGATTTGAGTGCCCTTTTCTGTGAGGCTGAGACAGTGTTTATGCAACAAATCTCAGTCTCAGAGAAGACAAAAAATGTTGCACTTAAACCTTGAGCTCAAGCCTGAACATGCATTTGGAGGTGTGAGATGTGGCATTTGAGTGGCATCTGATTTAATATTACTGTTTGGGTGTGTGAATGTGATGCATGAGTACGTTTGTATCTGTGGTGATATTTCTTGTTGGCTTTAAACAAACCTTAGTCCTAAACCCTGGCTGAAGGGCTTTGAGAGATGAAAGCAGGTTAATGCTTTTTCCAGCTTTCTCTGCTTCATCGCCATCCGCAAACACATCGAAGAGGGCATCCAGCGCTTCCCCGCACACTACCAGGTTTGAGTCCTTCATTGCAATATTCATTACTGCATTTCCAATCAACTGCAAAAAGAGATTACATTAGCTGAACAACTGACCAAAGCTATGCAATGACAAATATACTGCAAAATCAATGCTATCAATTAAAGTTAACATAATGAAAGACAGACAGATTTTATTATACAATTCATATATAATATAATAAAAAAATAATCTAATAACACAAAAAATAATTATAAAAAATAAAAATTAAGTTTAATTAGGTCTAACATTACAAAATGAATATCAAAGTAGGGTCATTTTTTTCTGAATGTTATATTTTTTGTGGGCATAATAAAGGCACTATACATATGGTTAATATTATTCTAATAATTCTGCCACAGTCAGTATTACCTGTAGATTGTCTGCTGTGTTTTTCTCTTTGGCAAGAGAGCTTCCTGTGATACCGAGAATGGCCAGAGCATTAACTCTCACACTGACCAGCTCACAGCTGGTGACAGCCTCACAAAAACTCATTAGCTGGTGGGGAGTCATACACTGCAGGATAAAACCCATAAAACACATACAGTTAAAAATACCAGGTAAAGCTTGAAATAATGTATCGCTAAAGCATAAAAACAATAAATAAATGTGGTTCTCACCTGAGGGATGTTTTTGGTAGCCATGATCTGTAGCAGAGAGCGAAGGGCACTGGTCACAGCCTCCAGAAACTCCTCATCCTTTAATGCCTCTAGAAATTAAAGTACAATCATAGAAGATTACACTTTTTACACCCTAAGTGGAAAAACCACATTAAAACATCTCTTATAAATCTCTTGAGTGTAATCAATACCTAACATTAAAAAAAAATGAATAATTTTATTAAAATGAATAATTGCTGTTCATCAGAGGCCTGGCAGATTCTGTATAATGTCAGAAAGTAGGGTTGAATATAAAGTCAATATTGAAATCGCTAATATTTAACACCCTTACTCACTGACTTTGAAAATATTAAAGATAAATTAAAATGTCTGATGAATAAAATACAAAGTGCACAAAAAATGTTTGATCTACCTCATTTTGGTATTATTTTTATATTGGTATTTGGCTTATTTTGGTATTACTTATAAAAATTCAATTAACATATGACAAAATACCTGCAGAAGTAAGAGAAAAAAGTGTGCTGGATTTGTAACATAAGACTAAGTGGAAGCATCACTGCAAAAAAGAATGTGGCACAATAAGCATTTTATCTCAATTGCAGGTGCATCTCAATAAATTAGAATGTCGTGAAAAAGTTCATTTTTTCTTGTAAGTTATTTCAAAAAGTGAAAATTTCATATATTTTAGATTCATTGCATGTAAAGTAAAACATTTCAAAAGTTTTTTTGTTTTAATTTTGATGATTAGAGCTTACAGCTCATGAAAGTCAAAAATCAGTATCTCAAAATATTAGAATATTTACATTTGAGTTTCAATTAATGACCATCCCTACAGTATAAATTCTGGGTATCTCTTGTTCTTTGAAACCACAATAATGGGGAAGACTGCTGACTTGGCAATGATCCAGAAAACAAACATTGACACCCTCCATAAAGAGGGTAAGTCACAGAAGGTCATTACAGAAATGTGTGGCTGTTTACAGAGTGCTGTATCAAAGCAAAGTTGACTGGAAGGAAGAATTTGGGTAGGAAAAGGTGCACAAGCAACGGGGATGACAACAAGCTTGAGAATACAGCCAAGCAAAGCTGATTCAAACACTTGTGAGAGCTTCACAAGGAGTGAACTGAAGCTGGAGTCAGTGCATCAAGAGTCACCACGCTCAGACGTCTTCAGGAAAAGGGCTACCAAGCCACTTCTGAACCAGAAACAACGTCAGAAGCGTCTTACCTGGGCTGTGGAGAAAAAGAACTGGACTGTTGCTCAGTGGTCCAAAGTCCTCTTTTCAGATTAAAGTAAATGTTGCATTTCATTTGGAAATCAAGGTCCCAGAGTCTGGAGAAAGAGTGGAGAAGCATAGAATCTATGTTACTTGAAGTCCAGTGTGAAGTTTCCACAGTCAGTGATGATTTGGGCTGCCATGTCATCTGCTGGTGTTGGTCCACTGTGTTTTCTGAAGTCCACAGTCAACGTAACCATCTACCAGGAAATTTTAGAACACTTCATGCTTCCTTCTGCTGACAAGCTATATGGAGATGCTGATTTCATTTTCCAGCAGGACTTGGCACCTGCCCACACTGCCAAAGGTACCAAAAGCTGGTTCAATGACCATGGTGTTACTGTGCTTGATTGGCCAGCAAACTCGCCTGACCTGAACCCCATAGAGAATCTATGGGGTATTGTCAAGAGGAAGATGAGAGACACCAGACCCAACAATGCAGATGACCTGAAGGCCACTATCAAAGCAACCTGGGCTTCCATACCACCTCAGCAGTGCCACAAACTGATTACCTCCATGCCACACCGAATTGAGGCAGTAATTAAAGCAAAAGGAGCCCCTACCAAGTATTGAGTACATATACAGTAAATGAACATACTTTCCAGAAGGCCAACAATTCACAAAAATGTTTTTTTTATTGGTCTTATGAAGTATTCTAATTTGTTGAGATAGTGAATTGGTGGGTTTTTGTTAAATGTGAGCCTAAATTATCACAATTAAAAGAACCAAAGACTTAAACTATTTCAGTCTATGTGCATTGAATTTATATAATACACGAGTTTCAAAATTTGAGTTGAATTACTGAAATAAATGAACTTTTCCACGACATTCTAATTTACTGAGATGCACCTGTACCTTGCGCTCATAATCTTTATAAGACCAAGTTAAAAGCGAAAATAAAAATTGAATAAAAATCGTCCAGCCCTATGCAACAGCGAGACATCTACCTGCTGAGCTGAAGACCAATGATGAGAGGTGCTGGGCAACTGCCTGTAGCCCTGAAGCACCGCCAAGAGATTCTGTATCCATAGAGGAAAGGATATTATGGAGACACGTCAATGCCCGACACTGCACCCGCTGCATCCTAGAAGAAACAAAGAATATTGGATTTTCACAGCTCTGTATAAACACTACAAACATAAGGAATATATTTTTTTTTTTTTACTTTTTCAAGAGATATTTCCAGGTAGGGTCCTTGCTACAGAGCTCAAGGGCAGCAGCACTGGGGAACTCTGCCTTCTTCAAGACCTAAAAAAGAAATCAATCAGTGAAGTGAATATAGTACACACACTTCAGTATGACACAGGTACAGTGTGTTATACAAACAATACTTAGTAGGTACGGAGTATATTTTGCAAATAGTGTGCATTTGACTCATCTTTGTGTATTTCAAGGGGTCATATTGTACATTTTTTGACAATTTTCTCCAAGGTCCACTAGCTTTTTCATCGAAAGCATTCATACTGTAATTCAGTTTTGTATGACAATTTTTCATCTTGTCTTTCACTCTTAGAATTAAATTGGCTGTTTTTCCAACTTATTCTCCAGACACCACTATTATTTATTACCATTTCATAATAATCCATTTGCATCCTTGATCATGTTAAAGCTGTCATTATATCACAACGCATGTGCTTCCCTTTGGTAAAATCATGCTTTCAAAAAAAACACACAAACATACACACACAAAAACAATTTAAAATATCTTTTGTATTTTAATATATTTCAAAATGTAATTTATTTCTGCGATAGCAAAACTGAATATTCAGCAGTCATTATTTCAGTCTTCAGTGTTTCATGATCCTTCAGAATTTTTCTTTTATGATGATTTGGTGCTGGAGAAACATTTCTTCTTATCAATGTTGAAAACAGTTGTGTAGATCAATACTTTTGTGGAAACGTGCAAAAGTTCAAAAGAACAGCATTAATTTGAAATAAGAATCGTTTACAACATTGTAAACAGTAACAGTGGAACATTCTAACATTTTTACTGTCACTTTTGATTAATTTGATGTGTCCTTGCTAAGTGAAAGTATGAAAATCTTTTTTTTTTTTTTTAAATTGACCCCAGATTTCTGAACAGTAGTCTACTAACTCAACATCATTTCACCAGCAAGCATATTTTTGTCATGGACTACTTCAATACCTTTTCTCTGTATCTGCAAACACAAGGCAAATCCTTCACAAGGTCTAACCAGTGTCCTCATTTAACTGCCAAAATTTGCCCATAACACTCCCATTTTAGACTGTTTTACAAATATCTCAAAGTGGCCTGGGAGTACAGCATGTGAGAACAGTGTTCTTCCCACTGAACCACAAGGCTTCTGTAACATCAGAATAAAAACTGTGGCATTGCATGTTTTGCTGAGTATGTAATATTGTGTGTTACCTGTTGAGGTATGTTGTGGTTGAGAAGGATTGTGTGAAGTTCAGCAGACAGACAGAGAGGAGAAAACAAGCTGGAATTATTGTCTGATATCCCATCAGCACACGTCTCGCTCTCATCGCTGCTGGACATCTCCTCCCACTCATCATCTGAGGGCTCTACAAACACACACACAGACACAGTCAATATCCCATCACATTATCTCGGTCTCGTCTTCTCTGACACAAACACAGAAATCATTCCTCTAATTTCGCACATTACCAGGAAAATCTTGAGAATTGCCCATAATATTCTTGTCTTCCCTGCTCGCCTATAAACACTTACCATCAGAACAACACATGTTGACGATGATTTCCAGCGACGTCTGCTGTGCCGACAGCAGTGCTTTGGCCTCTTGCAACTCCAGTCTGTCTCTCTTAAAACCCATAGACACACACAACAAAATCACAGAAGTAATTGTTTGGGTCATTTGTACCCATGTAGTGATGGTTAACTGATTTAAGATAGTTTCACTTGAAATGAATAATTAAGAGCATTCACAGCAACATGGAGATTTTAAACATGGTTTGCTTTGGTTCCAGATGTAAACTGGGCCACAAATTTAAGGCTCTGGATCAAATCTCACCCTGAACTTTAAAAGAGGACAACGTTCAGGACACCCTATGGGTAGGTTAGACAGGAGGTCAGAGAGGTTACAGCAGCCCTGCATGCTCACATGTAAGTGGGGACAGTAACTCTGTGTTTAGAGAGAGTGAGAACCATCTGGCTCTGAGGGACAGATGTGCCATCACTTGAGTTGACATAGTTTGAAGGGGAAAGAAAGAGTGCAGGAGGTACACCACAGCCTTCATGACACAGTGGAGAAAGTCTTTAAGAAGGCATCTATGATCTCCATATGCATGTTAACCCAATGATATAAGTAGCTCATTTTTTGTTGTTAATGTTTCTAGATAAAGCCCTCAAAAAAAAATTCTATCATTGTTTTATCACCGTCACGTTGTTCCAAACCTAAATGACAGACTTTGTTCTGGAACAATACGAGAGTGAGTAAATGATCACAGAATTTTTTTTGTTTTTGAGTGAACTATGTCTTTAACTCAAATTTTCATAAAATTTAAATGTTCTGAAATGTGCAAACCTTATCCTATTTTTTTCCACTTACAACAATATATTTTAACTTACAGGCAACAGATCTGAGATGTCATTTTTTGTTTTTGACATTCGTCCATTAGACTTTCTTCCATTCATCTTCTCATCCCTCACATCCTCCTCCATCTCTTCGGCCTCGTGACCTGCGGGCCGTTCGTCTGTATGATCTGACTCTGTGGCAGATGTGGTCTCTTTAGACAGACGGGCAGATTCAGCACGCCACAGCTCTGGGATGAGCTCTCCCGCGTCCAGAATGAGGCTGTGTGAGAGAGTGGTGGCCAGCGCAGTCAGTGTCTGAGACTGCTGTGCTGAAGACAGACCGCACTTCAGATTCCATAAAGAGCCTGAAGGACAGCGGAAAGACAAACAACTATATGAAACATTATTTAGCTTTATTTCAACTATTCAATAAGTCTCTACAATCCATTCACAAAGCATCAATACCATATTAATTATAAATTCACTCACTAATTACTTGCACTATATCAAATATTACAATAACTACAATAATTACTATTGTTTCCTAGCTATATAGCTAGTAGCATGTTGAAAACACATTTAAGGATGGAAGTAGTAGATTTAGTAAATTTTTTTATTATTTTCAGTGTCATGCGTTGTTTTACCTGCAGCCAACGTTCGCAGGAGAGTGTATTCCATACTGGTGTGTGTGGAGGACAGAATGTTTTCCAAGACCCCAAACACCGCTGCATTCACACTGTGCACCAGCTCTGCGTTCTCTTCTGTTACTGTGTGCAAGCAGTGGGCTACACAGAAAAAACACACAGACACACACACACACAACAGCAGTTACCACTAAATCGTGCCCAAATAAAAGAGTGTGAGAATAAAAAATATAGAGATAAATATCCATGTGTCTATTTGGGAGGAATAAAAAATCTGAAGGGGGTTTGTATGTATACTATTGTTTAAAGGATTGGGAATGGTAATGTTTTTTACACTGTTTTTGAAATAAGTATATTATAAGACTGCATTTACTGGATTAAAAAAATGCAAAAAAAAAATAATGCGCAAAATATTATGAGTTGAAAATGGCTGTTTTCTATTTGAAGACATTTTAAAATGTAATTTATTCCAGTGAAGGTAAAGCTGAACTTTTAGCATCAATACTCCAGCATTTAGTGTCACATGATTCTTCAGAAATCCTTCTAATATGCTGATTTGGTGCTCAAGAAACATTTCTGATTATCAGTGTTGAAAACAGTTGTACTAATATTTTTGTGGAAACCATGATAGAATTTTTTAAGGATTCTTTGATAAATAGAACTTCCAAAATAACAGTTCGTTTTTGAAATATAAATCTTTTCTAACATTACAAATGTCTTTATCATTTTCCTCAATTTAATGTGTCCTTACTGAATAAGCATTTTCTTCCAAAAAAAAGCTTACTGACCCCAAGCTTTTGAATGGTAGTGTATATATGTGTGTGACTATAACTGGTGTCACCTGCTGATATTGCCAGCTCCATATTCTGAGGGTGTCTCTGTAGACAGTGCAGAAGAACATCTAGAAGTCCAGCCTTGTTAAAAACTGACACAGCTGTGCTACTGCTCTCACTACACATCCACAAAAAAACAGACAGAAAAAAAACAAATCATACAAGACATACAACCATGTCATTTGATTGAACACATTTTGGCTGTTTACAACAACTCTTCAAGCCTTGTTTTTATTGTAAGGATATGCCAGGTAGTATTTAAAAATACCATCACTAAATGTTGTGCTTAATGACTTTGCTTTTAATGTGATAACTGATTAATCTCATATTTTGACCTAAACTTCAGCCTGCAAGCTAGTGACTATATATATATATATATATATATATATATATATATAAAGCATGATGATGTGCTGTCAAGTGGTCATAGGAAACACAGGCTCACTTAAGACTCTCAAAGGCATTTGTGACATTTGTTCACATACCTGTTAAGTGTAAAATTTGTCTTGACCACTCACTTGTAATTGAGTTTCCCAAGGACCCTGAAGTGAGTTTGAGCTCTATCTTACCAGAGGTTCCAAAGTAAGTTTACAGCCTCATTGGCGACGTCTTCCACCGTGTGTTTCTGTCCTTTCACAGTAGGAGAGGAGCTCGTGTCAAACCTAGCACAGCACTGCTCTCCACAAACACGCAAAAGAAACACTTGTCAAAAAGAGCTTTCACTTTTTTCTCTCTTTCTCACTATGGTTGGGCGATATGGTAAAAATCTCATATCATATATCATTTTTTTAATATAGAATCATGATCCACAATCCTTTTCCTATTGTTTGTTAAGACTATTTTGAATGAAGTTAATGAGAAGTACAGCCATGCTAATTTAATTGGACTTAATAAAATATCCTTCAGCAATGCAATAAAAACTCATGTTTTAGAGGTAGACACACAAAACTTTTCATTCCATTGACTTCTATTCATACGCATAAAAATGGAGTCCGGAAGCACAAACTCATAGCTATTTCGCATAGTTGCATAGTTATTTTGCATTTTACTACATTCCAAACTGAGCTCTACCCTTTAAATTCATATCAGTGAATACAATTAAGACCAATAAAAGACTTATGCATCACGGAATGAGCTCTCGGCTGAAAAAACACAAACTTTACACCTACAGGTTTACAGCTTTACAGGAAAGTGGATTGTATATTTGTACATTTTGGATTTTTCATTTTAATCATCATGTTGAAAATTCAAGTTAAAGACTGTCATGCCAACATGATTTTAAACTGAATTGATTCAGCATTCGTACCTCCCTCAGGAGAGCAGACAGAGGCGTCAGCACATCCTGTCTCACCATGTCCTCACACACTTCATGGCCTCCGCAGGCACTAAGATTCCTGTAGCACAGACACAGATGAAAATTAAGGGCAACTTTTACTAAATAAACCCCGAAGCAGAGGAGTCTCATATCAGAGAACTGTGTAATGATAGTAAGCATGTAATACATTAAGCTGTTCATTAGACAAACTAATACAGAAGAAAATAAAGAAAAATTAAAATGTATATAATCACTGATTTTCTTTTCTATGTAACAAATGCAGAGTCTGTGTGACAGAGTTTCTGTGTCTTTTATTGCCTTGGTGGTGGGATGGGTACTACAGCTCAGGTTTAGTATGTCAGTGTCACCTGAGAGAGAGAGAGTGAGTGAGTGTGTGTGTGTACCTGAGTGCTCCAGCAGCAGTCTCTCTGACCACCAGACTGCGATCCAGCAGTAAAGGTCCTATTTTCCTGACTGCATCTCTCTGGAGGAATCCTGGGATCGTCTGACTCTGCTGT
Organism: Tor tambroides; assembly: GCA_021397915.2. Lineage (NCBI taxonomy): Eukaryota > Metazoa > Chordata > Actinopteri > Cypriniformes > Cyprinidae > Tor > Tor tambroides. Next base: position 61,450 of record JAFVLL020039638.1, on the reverse strand, counting down.
ACAACACGAGAGATACTGGCACACGCGTACTCGCGCACATCAGCTGATGGACTCTGCAACTAAACACACATACAGAAAGAAATGCAAATAGATATTTATTTGAACCCCCCTTTGGAAGTTAAGAAAAACTGGTTGGTTCAGAGTTGAAGATCCGAATCCCACTTGCTTGACAGCTGCATCAGCCCGTTCAGCCGTAAAGGTTCGCTGACTCGCTTCATTTATTCAAGATGCCAACATCCCATCAGTGAAAGAGCTGACACAGTCATTACACACGCCATCTTTAGCTGTTACGCTAATATTGTTTTGTCTCAGTATTTTCAGATATTCATATTCATAAACGTAATTTAGGCTACTACAAGTCTGTGGAGTTGTCACCGCAGTGGCAGCTTACTTTATCGAGCAGCTCCGCTGCCGGAGAGTCTTCATCTTCTGATTCTTCAACAGTCTGTTTAACAGGAGTTGCTGAAAGACCATCGGGAGAAAACGCTGGCCGTCTGAATTTGTTGTTTTTAGTCTTTCCCATGTTTTTAATGTGTTTGGACTGCACTTGAACTTAAATACCAATTCCTATCTGTTTTAAAACTCCTGCAGGCTCACAACACGAGCGACCATGTGGACATTAGCCACTGCCGTAAAGCGTAAGAGACAGTCGCAAGAAAAGTGTCGTCGAAAAGATGAGAGCGCCACCCTGTGGGTTCAACAACGCACTGCATTTGAAAGCGGGTCTGATTGAAATCTTATTACTCTGCATGGGAGATATTGGATGTCAAATGGTTAGCATCCAGTCATCTGTTTTCTCTATCTGAAGTTCCACCACAAAATAAGCCATAAATCAAAACCAAGCGTATTTGATCTTGTTACAGATAAACTCCTTCAGGACAGCCCATGTCTAATCTTTATTAAGAGTGAATCTTCCCATATGGTGTTTGAGATCTGTCTGTACTCCCTCTTCTGAATCCTCTCTCAGGAACCTGGGAATCTGAGTGGGTTTCATCATTTTCTCTCATTTACTTCCTAAGCAGAACCTGAAATAATTTAATGAATTTAAAATTATTTATTTGTTTGCTATTTGTTTTTTGTGTTCATTGAAAAATAATGAAATATATATGTATATGATAAAGAAAATAGCTTAGATAAAGAAAAATAGCAACTGAATCTACCACAGACATTTCATTTTAAAAGCATTTAGAAATTCAGTTTTCACAACTTTACATTCTTTCTTTCCTTCTTTCTTATATACAATATATATATATAGCCTATACATTATCGTTCAAAAGCTCGCGGTTATTACAATTTTTAAAATGTTTTTGAAAAAAGGTTTTTATGCTCACCAAGGCTGCATTTATTTAATTAAAAATACAATAAACAAATTGTAATATTGTGAAACATAACTATTTCTAGCCTACTTTAATATGTTCTAAATCTAAAATGTAATTTATTCCTGTGATGACAACTGGGATGGCAAAGCTGCATTTTCAGCAACCAGTCTTTAATGTCACATGATCCTTCAGAAATCATCCTAATATAATGGTTTGGTGTTTAAGAAACACTTCTTACTATTGTTAATGAAACCAGTTGTGCTGCTTATTATTTTTGTGGAAATCATGATTCTTTCTCAGGATTTTTGATGAATAGAAAGTTCAAATGAATGGCATTTATTTGAAATGTCCTTACTGTTTTAATGCATCCCTGCTAAATAAAAGTATTAATTTCATTTGAAAAAAAAAATCTAATTACCCAAGTTTTTTTAACTGTAATGTAAGCAATCAAGTAGTTTTCCTTAGATAAAGAAAAAGCAACTGAATCTACCACAGACATTTTAAAAGCCTTTAGATGTTCTCAGTTTTACCAATTTTATTTTAATTTCACTTTCTTTCTTTCTTTCTTTCTTTCTCAATAGAGTAAATTTTGGCTGTAGAGCTTGTTTGACCTGTCCTAACCCTGTGCAGTGTGTCGAATGAGAGCTAGAGACCCTGGGTTTTCCTTTCCAAATCCCCTACTGCAAGTCAGCACGTGGCAACCCTCCCCAGCAACTGTCCTGAGAGGACCCATAATTCATCCCAATTCAGCGTGTTTCAAAATCACATACAGCTAGTAGATCAGAGAGGATTTCAACATTATGGGTCTGAAACAATTTACAAGTAAAAAAAAAAAAAAAAAAAAAAGCACATCTCAACACACACACACATTTCTCTTTCTGTCTTTCTGTCTACAATACATTGAATAAACTGAATAAATCGAGTGTGTAAAGGTTAATTCCTGTTCCAACAGGTTTCCTCTAGCACAGCCTGCTGTCCTTGCATCATTTCACTGATAGCGGCTCCCTATCTACAAAGACCTAAGGAACTCATAAACTCTTTATCTACCACACATATACATCCTAAAGTTTTATATTTTCTAAAATGCATTCAACTAAAATATATTTATTTTATTCAACCAAGTCAAAGATTTTGCAAACACGATATATAGGCTACACACTCACACCGCGGTGCTGAAGAACCGAAAGAACCCCTCAAAGAACATAAAGATAAACGCAAACTCCTCCATCTCACCACTAGATGGAAGTGTTGTTCTATGTTTCTACACCAGCCTCGTCCCAAATCTCTCCACAGCAATTTCACACTTTTTCAGATCATGTTTGTGTGGATAAACAGTGCAGCATAATGACGAAATACATCTGCTGGGTGAAATATCCATCAGCGCCTGGGCCAAAGGAGAGCTGGATCGTAGTGAGAGACTGTTCTGTCGGATAGGCATTGGCCATTTTGAGGTGAATGATCTGAGCAAAACAAATAGAACACACATTCCTCCAGCAAGCACACTTAGATATATGGTTTACCATTGTTCACCCAGCCTTAAAACGCAAGCCATTTCAGCAGGAAGTTAAACTCACTCTTTAATGTAGATTTACGTTTTGCAGAAGAATCTGGGACTTTTTCAATTTATTTTAATTTCAGAATATAAATGCCAGAAGACATTTTAATCTATTGCAGAGCTTTGTTTGTTGTGTGTTAGATGGTATCTACAAATCCCCATGTGAGAATAGCAAGCACAAGACAGCAGGAGATTATTTCTGCTTTTTCTAACGGATCTCACAGAGCAAAATGAAGAGAGGAACCCTACAAAAAACACTCAACTTCATGTGATTTCTTGTTTACTAGCTCTGGTCAAGGAGTCCATTTCAACTTATTTCAATTCGGTATATAGTAGTTCAGTTCAATATATCCAATAAAATCTCTTTCCTTTCTGTATACAAGAGCATCCAAATCATATTTTTATGTTTTTCATATTTTTACACCCAAGTTTCACTTTTTATTATTAATTATTAATGTTTCATTGAAATATTGATCTATCCTCAATGCCTCTGTTCTGAGTTTTGTGTTGAGAGAGAAACGGCTGTGAATTGTTATAGAGGACATGGCTGCGTGTTTATACCTCATGACAAGCTCATCAGCTCACTGCCTTATGAGACAGTAACCTCTACACTAAAGCCACATCTTCACCCACATAAGCACTCTAACAGAGTCAGAACACAGAATTAGTCCCAGGCTGCCGTAAAATGCTACAATAGAGCATTTCGATCCAAGATAAAGAATGAGAGAGGCAGAAGGATGAATAAACTGACTGGTGTTATGTAAAATAAGGAAAGGCAGCTCTTTAGGTCAAAATAAGTGGGTGATGTTTGTCGCTGATGTCAGGAAAACCACATAATGAAATTTAATTACGGTATATAGACATAATCTGCCCCCCACAGCCCTCCTCCGCTGGGTGAGACTGAGGAACAACAGGAACACCAACCATTTTCTTACTACAGACAAACCCATTTACCAAACGCATATAAAAGAGAATCAGTGTATTTATTTTCCAGGGAATAATGAGAGGGAGAAAGAGAGGCCATATGAACAGATGAGGTATAATTGTTATAATTTTTCGTGTGATCTTTATCCATCAGCTGTTGCCCTGAAGGCTTCAATCTGACCTCGTAAGCGAAGCAAAAAACACACACACTCCAGCTGCAGAAACAATGAGAGAGGAATAACTACAGCACAAATCTGGACAGAGGGAGCGGGTCCAAATACTTTTCTTCACCTCTCTTCTCTCTGAATCAGGCCTGATCATGGCCCTTAGTGTAGGAGAGAACTGTGATGTCATGCTAAAATGTAGATCACTCATGCAAGAACAACCTGATCAGACAGGTTAACTCTTGGTTTACGGAAAATGACTGCCTTGATTCATACGAGTGGCTTTCCAGAGAAAAACAATGCCTAAAAGGAGCCAATGAAATCTCTGTGAATCAGTTTGCTTGACTAATTGTAGAACAGAGTATTACTAAGGAAATGATATTTCCTTGACTTTGCTTTGACGTAGACATTCAGTTCTCGGTTTTTCACGTAAATGAAGTGCTTGAGGGTAAATACATTGTTATACAGCTAAACTCCAGCCATTAGCAAAACACCTACAGCTGTGTGACTTATCTAAACGTCATTGAAACGTCAGTGATCCTTGAGAAGTGTCTGTGCTTGTAGATCAGGGGCCTAATCGCAAAACTGCACCATGAATCTCAACATGGCCATTATATTAAAAATACATTTCTAAATTTCACTTTTTTGAGTACAAAGTGCTGACGATGTACCTTGGAGCACCATGTAAATACCATGGTAGCATTGCTGTGGTGAGGAATAGCATTGTCTCTCTGTGTCTCTGTGAGAAGACGGTAGGGAACCTGTCAGTGCATGATTGAGGGAATTTCTGACTCTGGCCACATGATAGCAACACCTTCAACCAGATTAGCATTAGCTGTGTTTTTCATTGTAAGGCGATTTAAAAAGCCTAAAGTCCTAGTTGTGACAAAGGTATTAGCATTAACACCGAGAGTGAGACCTACACATTACAGGCAGCTAAAGTAATTTCACATGTGGAGAGCATGATAAGGAATGGTATTATGTAAATTCACTGCGAATTTGTATTTGTATGTGTAGTATGCCAAAGCCTTTTGAAATCTGTTACATTTTTGACCCACACTCAGAAGTCATTTAGAGGTTGAATAAACAATAGTTTACAAAGATATACAAGAGCATGCAATGCAGTGTGTGCAGTGTGAGAAAAGGAAGT